>ML785402.1:197878-212558 GCA_009831015.1 Picea engelmannii
AGAAGGATATAGGATAAAATACAATCGTGTGACATCACAATCCACCATATCACAAAATGATCTAATGGAAAAACTGATAGAACATCATTGAGTAACTAACAAAGGGGTGTTTTCATCCTTCCCCAAACTAAGATGATAATTCTACTGATGGAAAATTGTGGGAAATTGCAAGGCTACCATGTTAAACATATAAGAGACCAAGTTCTTCTATTTACCATTGTCCATAGTTAAGAGAGATAAGCAATATTTGTTATCTAATAGTTGTAAGTGAAATAGAGACTCACAAGCTACTAGTGAATTAGCATGAGACATAAGAATCAAACTAAGATCCATTGTCATGGGATTCTCTATTGATATCACTATTGGCTACATTGGAAGATATGGATTGGGTGGCTGTGTAGAATGTCATTTAGTAAATAAATGTAACACCCCAGGTTTTGAACCCCCATTTTTAAATAATGTATTGTTACAATGTTGAGAGGCCAGGGTGCCCAAACAATTATTAAAAGTCTAGTGTGCCCAAGACATGTAATGTTTTCTATCATTATTAATAATAAATACATGGTTGGCTGCTAGACGGACAAGGACTAGAGTTATAGGGGGCTATGATTCCACAAGAGAGGGGGCTTGAGGGGCTAATAATTTATTCCTATGTTAATTACCCTTTTTGTCTAAGGGAGGGGATCGATTACGCGAGCTTATTGGGGAGGGCCAAGAGGTTCTTGATCCCCCACGAAGTTACTTAAACCCGCCTCTGGTCTGATCGGGGGGTTGGACTGATGGCTTGTTCGTTGATTTCCTATACGTTCATTCATTTCCCTCATGCACTTTCATGCACCCACTTACCCATTCATTGATCCATCCTCATCCGTGTCTTGGCTTGGGAAAGGGAACCGAACTGCTGAATATTAGCCATGGGATAATGGGTTGTAGTGGTCATTGGTGTGATCCAGCCGTGATTTGAGGCCTGAATGTCTGAGATGAGTTGGCATGTGTCCAACGTTTCTCACAATTACGAGTCCTGAGAGTTCCAGCATTGAGATTCTGGACCAGTTGCATTGGAGCCCGAATAAGGAGAAGGACTACCTAAGGGACTGTGTGGCAGAGAAGGGTGGAGGTTCATTCTCTGGGGTGGTGCAAGTTGGGTAGAAGAGAGCTGGGTGCTTGGATTGTTGTGAGAGATGGGAAGCCTGTGAGAGATTGGGTGTTGACCGGTTTGGGAATCCAGTAACACTCTAGAACTTTCCTTGTGGATTCATAGCCCTGGCTTGGGGGTGACGTTGTTGTTGAGATTTGGAACAGTAGTTTCTACGGTTGGGTGGAACGTCCTTGGTCTACATCCAGCTGATGTCATCTTTCATAAAGATGAGTGCTCTCTGTTATGGTATCAATTTCATGTATATGAATGTATTTTCGTTGTATATTTAATTATGGTTTAATTGAATCTTTATACTATGCATGCTTGGTGACTATTGTTTTGCATGTCGTTAAAGCATTTTCTTTTATGCATCCTTAAATTTTAAAAAGGTATCAGTAAGAGAAAGAATTCCAAGGGTGGGCTTGAAGGTACCATACCCCGGCCTATGGGTGGTTACGTATGTTACAGTTTGGTATCAAAGCTTCTAGTTGAAACACTGGGCCGGTATGGGTTGGGTCTGTTGGTCAGAGTCTCGTTCTTATAGATCGAACCCTGACAGTGGATTTGAAAATCTCAGGAGGAATGGTGTTGTAGAATCTACGCAGGAGTTGGAACATCATAGATCCTTTGTAAGGGTTCGAAGGATTGTGATTGTTCCCCTTCGAATTCGGGAGCGATCGCCACTGTAGGATCAGGAGAGATCCAGGATCGTTGGATTAGAGAACAAGTGAATAGGGGTCGTCTGATGTAAAGGAAGCAAGGCTTAAGGTCACAATCGTCGGATCCCATGGGAGAGAGAGATCAACAAACATGAGGCATTGCGAGGAACCAAGTTGCATGGGAGATAATTTCCCAAGGCAGTCCCACAATCCAAACCACGGTTTCACCAAGGGGTTACGTGTCAGCATCAAGAGAATTACGAGGTGAAAAGAGGGTTACTCAAAAACCTTCGATGTGTGCCCCCACAAATTGAAAGGAATGTAGTGATCTGACTTGCTAGTGCTTGAGCGACGAATCTCTGAAGAGAAGAAGTAGCCAGGGACCGTTGATCTGTAGGAGGACATGCGTCAACTGATCGTGTGCTCCGGGTGAAAGCACTCCAGGAAAAGGTGAGCAAGGAGAAGTTGAGAATTGAGATTTCTAGACACCAAAGATCCAAAATGAATTGCAGCCATCCGATCCAAGAGGTCATGCAGCAGAAATCCGTGCACTTCAGGGAAAAATAAAGTTTGAGGGTTGAGATTTCCAAAACCCGAAGATCCAAAAGGATCTCAGTCAATGATCTATCGAGAGCCACGTGTCATTAGATCCAGGGCTTCGGATAAAATCCAATGGGGCCAGATAAGTTTTGATGTTTGATATTTCTGAAACCCGAAGATCCGAAGTGATGGGGCATGATGACGTCACCTAGAGGTGATGTGGATCTTGGAATTCTCGAAGTGATGTGGCTTGCAGACGTCACCTGGGATGATGTGGAAACATGGGATGTGTGCCACGTGTTAGTAATTTTTGAGCATATGGAGTGTTGAAAGTTCAGTTAGAACATGACACATGTCAGTCGCATGATTGGGCCATGTGTCCACTTCCAGTATTTCACCACATGGCGACAGATTGTGCAGTCTGGAGACTGGGCACTCCAGTGGAGAAAGATGTGACAAGATGCGTTGGGTTGAAAACTCCTGAAGGCTGGAGTACAAATCGACCGTTGATTCCAGAAGACACACGTCGAAGGATCGTCGACTTCGGGTAAAAGCACTCTGNAGTCTGGAGACTGGGCACTCCAGTGGAGAAAGATGTGACAAGATGCGTTGGGTTGAAAACTCCTGAAGGCTGGAGTACAAATCGACCGTTGATTCCAGAAGACACACGTCGAAGGATCGTCGACTTCGGGTAAAAGCACTCTGGGAGAACGTGCAGGAGGAAAGTTTTGAAACTTCTGAAGCATGAAAAGATGAAGCGATTCACAGCCACTAATCTATGGAAGTACACCTATCAATATATCATGAACTCTAGGTAAAATTATTCTGGGAGGAGGCAAGCAAGGAAATTTGAAACCACCGAAGCACAGAGTCCCAAAGTGGATCTCGATTGTTGATCGTGAAAGAGGACGAGGACTGTTGATCTGGTCCTGGCTGAAAGTTTCGAAGTCTTGAAGCGCTGGACAAGCACTTTTTCAGCTAAGCACCAGGTCATGGTCATGGTCATATGTAGATTGAGAACTAAGGGAAGGAGGGCTAAGGGCCGAATTGGTTGTCTTCAAGACAGAAAAGTGCTAACGAAGGATTTAGCCACAGTTTCTAGTCGTGGTAACCTGGGAAGGTGGTTTGAAGGAAGCGGTTGCACAGGATGAAATTCTATGTCAACCAAGGATAACAAGACACTGTTATTTTTAGAGAATGGGGATATAATCTCCATGAACAAAAAAAAAAAACGAGACTTGTAGCATGGTTTGGAAATTTTGTTTATCATATGCATAATTATAACAAAATGGTCGTCTGCACATTTTGCATAATTAAGGGGCTTAAGCACATCAGCTTAGAATGCGTATTGAGGAAATGGAAGAAGGTGAGGGAGCCTCAAGTCATGATAAGGAGGCTGAATGCCAGAATACCAGAGTTGGTAATGTAGAGACAAAGTCCAATGGATGCAAGGGAAAAGGAGAACATGAAACGTTAATAGAAATGGTAAGAAGCCTGAAGATGGAAGTGCAGAGATACAAAGCAGACAATGAGAGACTGATGAGAGAGCAAAGTCAGATAAATTCTCGAGTGTTGCAGAGCTTAAGTCAGTTGAAGAGACAAACAAAGAAGGGATCAAACTCAAGATAAGAGGAAGAAGGCAGGTGCCATGAAAGTAGGGATGATCGTGGAATAGGTGGTTATTGTAGAAGTGCTAGCAGAGCTCATGGACACCACTCACCTCCTTACTCAGAGAAAAAAATTTATGCGGCGGATGATCCTGTAAGCAGTCCAGAGGTGTCTCATGTCAGATACCAAAGAAGGAAACAAGAGGTAGATAGTTTGCAAAGAGAGTTGAGGAAGCTCAATCCACCTTCCTTTGAGGGTGAAAGAGAAAGGGAATATGATGTCGAAGCATGGTTTCTTGGGCTCATGAGATATTTTCAGTTGCATAAATATTCATCAAATCTGGAAGCCAAGATTGCCACCTACCATTTACACGGGAAATATGCAATGTGGTGGGACCAACTGAAGCAAGTGGAGCACATTAATGAGAGTAGGATCACTTGGAAGCAGTTCAAGAAGTACTTCCAGAAGGAGTACCTCTCAGAGTATTTCTATGACAAGAAAATGTAGGAGTTCTTTGAACTCAAGTTGGAAAGCATGAATATGGCAGAGTATGAGAATACGTTCTTGGGATTATTAAAGTATGTCAAGTTCATTGGTGATGAGAAAGTGAAAATACAAAGATTTCTAAGTGGACTGCCAGCCTTTTATAAGAAAAAGATCAAGTATGATGAGCCCAAGACCTTGACTAAAGCCATCAGAAAGGATAAATACCTGTATGAGCAAGGCCAAGGAAGAGAATCTATGCAGAAATCTTAGAAGGACAAGAAAAATGTGAAGTTCGATCAAAGGAGGAAAGGATTCAAACCTTCCTTCAATAGGAATGAATGTAATATAAATCATCAAGATCAGTATGCTAAGGGAGATTTCAAGAAGGAATGTTCCTTGGGAAAAAGGGGAAGACCACCAATCCAATGCTAGGGATGTAAGGAAGATCACATGTACAAGGATTGCCCACACAGAAAGGACAGAGTGAAGACTGAGCACAACATCCAAGAGGCTACAACAGTCGAAGATATGGGAAGAATCTATGCAGCTTTAAATGATCGAAAAGTAGAGTACCAGTCCAATATGATCGAGGTGGAAGGTAAGATCATAAATTATCCTGTTGCTATTTAGATTGATTCAGGAGCAAGTCTTTGCTACATTGATCCTAATATAGTGGATAGATTACATTGGAGAAAAGTAAACTTGGAAAAGAAAGTTTGGTTCAGTTAGCCACTGGAACCAAAAGAACAATCCATGACATGGTCAGAAGTTGTTCCATAAGTCTTAATGGCGTGAATGCTAGTATTGATCTAAATATCATACCATTGGGGTCTTATGATATTCTGATTGGAATGGATTGGTTGGACAAGCATCGTGTTGTCCTAGATTATCATAACAAGACATTTACATGTCTTGATGGAAATGGAAAATAGAGCTATGTGAAAGGAGTTCCAAGACCCATCTCTATAAGGGAGATTTTGTCCTTACAACTGAAAAGATGTTTTAGGAAAGGATGTCAACTGTATGCATCTCATGTGGAAGAGCCAGATAATACAAAGGGGCCAAGCCTTGAAGATTTCTCGGTACTATAGGAATTTGAAGATGTATTCCAATAAATACCAGGATTTCCACCAAGGAGGGAGATAGATTTCTCAATTGATTTAGTGCCAGGAGCTGCCCCGGTGTCAAAAACACCTTATAGAATGAGCACACCAAAGTTAAAAGAATTACAAATGCAGTTCGAGGAATTGTTGAAGAAAGGGTACATACGTCCAAGTGTTTCACCTTGGGGAGCACTAGTACTTTTTGTCAAAAAGAAGGATGGAACCTTGAGGTTGTGTATTGACTTTCAACAACTGAACAAGTACACTATAAAGAACAAGTATCCTCTACCCCAAATTGATGAGCTCTTTGATTAGCTAAGAGGAGCAAAGATATTCTCAAAGATTGACTTGAGGGAAGGATACCATCAGGTAAGAATCAAGGAAGAAGACATTCATAAGACAAGATTTAGGACCAGGTATGGGAATTATGAGTTTGTAGTGGTGCCATTTGGACTGACCAATGCACCATTTGTCTTCATGTTCTTAATGAATGACATATTCATAAATTATTTGGATAATTTTTTCATAGTATTCTTGGATGACATACTTATCTATTCTAAGTATGAAGAGGAGCATGAACATCACTTAAGAATGGCATTGCAAGTACTGAGAGAATATCAGTTGTATGCCAAGTTGAGTAAGTGTTCTTTTTATCAAAAGCAGATCCATTACTTGGGACACATTATTTCAGAGCAGGGCATAGCAGTAGATCCAGAGAAGATCAAAGCCATTAGAGGATGTCCAACACCTAGAAATGTGTCAGACGTCAGATATTTTATGGCATTAGCTAGCTACTAAAGAAGGTTCATAGTAGGGTTCTCTAATATTTCTCATCCCATCACTTATTTGCAAAAGAAGGGAACTAAATTTGAATGGATATTCAAGTGTGAAAATAATTTTAATTTGTTGAAGGAATTACTTACTAGTGCACCTGTGTTAAATATTGCTGACCCAAATGAAAGTTTTGTGGTGTGTACAAACGCAAGTAAGGAAGGACTTGGGGGAGTCCTCATGCAAAATGGACATGTCATTGGATATGAGTCCAGAGAGCTTAAGGAACATGAGAGGAACTATGCCACGCATGACTTGGAACTTGTTGCCATTGTTCACGCCTTGAGGATGTGGAGGCATTATCTCATGGGGAAGAAATTTGAATTAAGGAAAGACAACATTAGCCTGAAGTATCTTTTTGAATAGTTGACCTTGAACGCCAGGCAAACAAGATGGCTGGAATTTTTAACTAAATATGACTTCGATATCAAGCATATCAAGGGAAAGGAGAATAAAGTTGTTGATGCACTTAGTAGAAGAGTGCATACCATGCATGCTACTGCTATCAGTATGTATCAGTTATACTTGAAGAGCATAATTTTACATGGTCTTGTTACAGACCAACATTACCTACAGGTAAAGGAAAGCTTACAGCAAGGAGATGTACAACAGAAAATAAAGGAGTATGAGATAAAGGAAGATGGATTACTCAGGCATAAAAATAGAATCTATGTTCCTAGTTCTGGAGAAATGAGGAATTTGGTACTGAAGGAAATACATGATGTCCCTTATGCTGGACATCCCGGTTACCAGAAAACGATTACAACAGTAAGAATCCAGTTCTTTTGGCTGGGAATGAAGAAGGATGTTGCTGATTACATCGCTCGATGTGTGGAATGTCAGAAGGTGAAGGCTGAGCATAGGCACCCAACGAGGTTGTTGTAGCCATTGCCAATCCTGGAGAAGAAATGGGAAGTGATCACCATGGATTTCATCACAGGATTACCCAGAACGAATAAGCAACATGATTCAATCATGGTGGTGGTTGACAAATTAACAAAGGCTGCTCATTCTGTGCCCGTGAAGAGAACACATACAGTGGCTAATATTGCAGAAATTTTCATGAAGGAAATTGCTAGGTTGCATGGGATACCTAGGAAGATTGTCGCAGACATAGATACGAAGTTTACCTCCAATTTCTAGAGGGGATTGTTTAAAGGATTTGGCACAAATCTAAAATTTATCACCACGTATCATCCCCAGATAGATGGGAAAACAGAGAGGGTCAATCCAATAATTGAAGATATGACGAGAATGTATGCGATGGATAAGCCATCTAAGTGGGAATATTACTTACACTTGGTTGAGTTTGCATATAATAATGGGTATCAAGCTTCATTAAGAATGAGCCCATTTGAAGCCTTGTATGGTAGGAAATGAAATACTTCAGTGAGATGGGACAATCCATCACACAGAGTGGTACTTGGGTTAGAGTTGCTCAAGGACATGGAAGACCAGGTGGTTAAGATCAAGAAGAATTTAAAGGAAGCTTAGGATAGACATAAAGTCTATGCAGACAAGAACATGACAGCTAGAGAATTTAAAGTAGAGATAGAAAGGTAAAATGCTTTGAAATCGAGTTATAGAGCTGGTAAAAGTTCAGTGGACCTACCACGGTCCTGAAGATATTACTTGGGAGCATGAATATGCCATGCAGGCAGAGTACCCGCAGCATTTTGAATAAATTTGAGATTTTGATCTCTATTTTGTATATGCACTGAGGACAGTGCCAAAATAAGGGCGAGGGGATGTAACACCCCAGGTTTTGAACACCCATTTTTAAATAATGTATTGTTACAATGATGAGAGGCTAGGGTGCCCAAACAATTATTAAAAGGCCAGTGTTCCCAAGACATGTAATGTTTTCTATCATTATTAATAATAAATACATGGTTGGTTGCTAGACGGACAAGGACTAGAGTTATAGGGGGATATGATTCCACGAGAGAGGGGGTTTGAGGGGATAAGTGTTTATTCCTATGTTAATTACCCTTTTTGTCTAAGGGAGGGGATCGTTTACATGATCTTCTTGGGGAAAGCCAAGAGGTTCTTGATCCCCCATGAAGTTATTTAAACCCGCCTATGGTCTAATGGGGGGGTTCGACTGATGGCTTGTTCGTTGATTTCCTGTACGTTCATTCATTTCTCTCATGCACTTTCATGGACCCACTTACCCATTCATTGATCCATCCTCATCTGCGTCTTGGCTTGGGAAAGGGAACCAAACTGCTGAAGATCAGCCATGGGATAATTGGTTGTAATGGTCACTAGTGTGATCCAGCCATGATTTGAGGCTTGCATGTCTGAGATGCATTGGCATGTGTCCATCATTTCTCACAACTGCGAGTCCTGAGAGTTCCAGCATTGAGATTTTAGACCAGTTGCGTTGGAGCCTGAATAAGGAGAAGGACTACCTGAGGGATTGCGTGACAGAGAAGGGTGGAGGTTCATTCTCTCGGTTGGTGCAAGCTGGGTAGAAGAGATATGTGTACTTGGATTGTTGTGAGAGATGGGAATCTTATGAGAGCTTGGGTGCTGACTGGTTTGGGAAGCCAAGTAACACTCTCAAACTATCTTTGTGGATTCATAGACCTGGCTTGAGGATGACATTGTTGTTGAGATTTGGAACAATAGTGTCTACAGCTGGGTGGAACATCCTTGGTCTACAACCAGTTGGTGTCATCTTTCATAAAGATAAGTGCTCTTTGTTATGGTATCAATTGCATGTATATGAATGTATTTCTGTTGTATATTTAATTATCGGTAATTGAATCTTTAGACTATGCATGCTTGTTGACTATTTTTGTGCATGTCGTTAAAGTCTTTTCTTTTATGCATCCTTAAATTTTAAAAAGGTATCGGTAAGAGAAAGAAGTCCAAGGGTGGTCTTGAAGGTAGCGTACCTCGGCTTGTGGGTGGTTGGGTATGTTACAATAAAGCTTTATGAGTGTGTATCTTGAAACACACAACAATCTTTAGATGAACGAGTGATGGTTTTATCATAGTTATAACATATGCTTAGGGAATATGGTGAGGAAGACTAATGGGAGTGTGGATATTGTTGTGTGGATACAATTGATTGAGGAGAGGTGTCTACCTAATGAGGTGTCCTATTTGTACCCTATTTTGTATTTTTGAAGATCCTCCAAACAATTAGTCTTTGAGTTTCGATTTTATCTTATGCACCCTATTCTTGTTATGCATGCCATATTACATGAATATAAATAGAAGTAGGGTGTCAATTTATCCTTGTGTTGGAAGTTGCACCATAGGATTGTAACTAATGTAGTGTTTATAAAGAAATGTAATTAACATAATGAGGGTTATATAGTTATCTCTTATGATTTTAATATAGAGTTTTGTATTATAAATTGTATGGAAGAAGGAGAAACCAGGGTTTGAATCACTTGAACATTTTATGGAATCATAAGTCTGTTTGTATGGAACAATCTTATGACCTAAATAGAAAATAACTTTTGGTGGTTCCCCCTCTAATTTTTTTGTGTTATGTGTGCTGATATGAATGCCTGACGAATGCATATTAATCAGTTTTCATGTACATATTGTATTTTATTACCATTCAAATATGTTCCAATAGTTTTCATTAGTGTCTTAGTTGAGACCTTATCCTTGTTGTGATATTGAATATTTTGATAGTAATGAAATTCATAGTTGGCATAAGATTAGAACATATAGTATGAAATTATCTCCAAAAAACGGTTCCATTGCCATGATAGGATGAAGTTGCTAAAGAAGGCATCAATATGATATGGATATCTTCTTGAAGAGATCTTCAATACTAGATGACTGAAAGTGAAATGGAGTTCACATAGAAGGAAACCTAGAACATGGTACACATCCATCTGTAATGTGGAAGGAAAAAACTAGTGGTGTGGGATCAAGTGAGGATCAATAGACAAAAAAATATAGACAATAAATGGATATATGTAACTGTTTTCTGGTTTGGTGAGATAAAAGAGGGATACATTGTGGAATTTGATATTAAGTGTCATACTCCCTTTAGCACTCTAGGACTAAGAGGTGATTTTCTAGAAGAAATAACATTGTTGATCAATATGTTTTTTTATCAAAAAAAGGTTGATGTAGATGAGGTCTGACACCATGGAAATGTGAGTCCCTCTGTCAAGGGTGATCCAGATTTTATGAGTAGAACGAAATGAATACAGTTCTATATTATTAACACAGAGATACAATGAAAAATAACAGTGATACAATGGCTTCTATTCAATAAAGAAATATGTTGAAACTGTAAAATGTTGATCCATATTTTATGAGCAGAAAGAAATGAATACAAATTATTAAAAGATGCTTAACACAAAAATAACAGAGATACAATAAAACTAGTTTTCTATTCAATAAGGAAATAAGATGAAACTGTAAAATGCAGTGGAAAAACAAGGTTGTTGGAATGGTGGTGTCTTATCTCTGAGAAGAGATGTGACGGTTGCGCTCATTCGCAAGAATATGGTTACAATGAGGCTCTGAAGGCCTTTTACAATAAACATGAATGTAAAAAACCCTAGACATCCAAAAACCTAACCCTAGGAGATGAAGCACCAAAAGTCATGTGGGCCCCGTTTGGGTAAGTTACTACATCAACTTCCCGGGGTCGTAACTTTTGCATACGATCTTCGTTTTAGGCGAACGATAGCCCGTTGGAAAGGTCTAACCGAGAAGAAACTTTTTTGACTGGCCCAAGTAAGTGCCTTTAATATCCATTTGGGCCCCAAATCCCCCAAAAACGTCATTTAGGGCCTCAAAACGGCCCGAAAGTTTGGAACCCGAAAAACTGTCAAAAAACTGCCAAGGTGGAAAACTATTTTTTGAGCCAGTGGAATAGGTGGGTGGCAAGTGATATCCACATGGATCAAGCCTCCCTCCTTAGGAAGAAATATTCTCCATTGTGTTGATTTCCCCCATCAAATGAGGAAATTTCTATTGAATTTGGCACCGGGTGAGCCACCTGCCTTGGTGCAAGAGTTTCCCTACTTTGACGACTCGATAAAGTTGGATTATTTTATGTCGAGTTCCCTTGATATGTGTGTCCACAATCTAATCACTGGATGCTTTTTTCATGCATTCAGGGTTGATCTTTGTTGGTGTTAACTGCTCTGCTATCTCTAAGGTGTCCAATAATGGTGGGAAATATGGCCGAAGGAGAGCCACGTGAAAGACTAGATGCAGACCAAGGAAGGGAGAATGTTGAGCTCAAAAGAATTATCGCCCACAACCTTGGTGATGGTGTACGACCCATAATAGAGTGGGCGAAGCTTTCGATGGGGCCCTGTAAGGCATTCTTTCTGCAAATGCAACCAAACTTTGTCACCCACCTGAAACTTATGTGGCACCCGATGTTGATCATGGCACTACTTATACTTGGCATTAGACTTTTGTAGAATATCCTGAACCTGTTGGCGGATGTGTTGGATCCGCTCAATGAATTGGGTGGCTTTGTCAGTTTCTAGTGGAGAAGGGGATGACTCGGTCGAGGTGGTCGGCAGGGATAGTGCAACATCCATGGGGCCCAATGGTTGGAATCCCAACCCCACCTGAAAGGGGTTATGGCTAGTTGAGCTATGCAAGGCTCGATTGTAGCTATGTTGGACATATGGAATACTCTCATCCCATGTGCAGGGGTATTTTGAATTGTACATGCGTAGGATATGTACGACCATCCGATTGACAGCCTCATTTTGGCCATCTATTTGGGGGTGGAAGGCAGTGGATTTAGTGAGCTTGGTATCCAGCAGTGACCAGAGGCTCGACCAGAATGAGCTAAGGAACCGACTGTCATGGTATGAGATAATGGTTTGTGGGATCCCAAAATGTACCCATACTCGTTCAAATAAGAGCTTGGCAGTGGCTTTTGTTGTGATGTTCTTCTTGCATGTGGCTAGAATCACCATCTTCGAAAAGTGATCAACAACCACAAAAACACAGTCATTTCCCCTCTTGGTGTACATGAGGCCCGACATGTATTCCATCGATATGGATTCACACGACCTTTTAGGAGTAGGTATAGGGGTGTACAAGCCCTATTTCTTAGTGGTCAATTTGGAAATAGTGCAGGCGGTGTAGGACCTGATATACTTGCCGACATCCTGTCGAAGTTTCGGCCAGTAGAAATGTTTCTGCAACACTACCACTATATTTTTTATGCCAAAGTGTCCTGCCACTCGACTATAGTGAGCTTTCGAAATCAGCTTCGCATGCTCGCTTGATGGAACGCAGAGATGGCCCAGACAACACAACAACCCGTCCTGAAGATGGAAATTAGCGACCACTGAGTTGACGCCCAACATTTGGTAGGTGGTGGATAAGTCAGGGTCAGTCTCATAGAGGTGGGGCCATCCGTAGGTCTCATGGAAGAAAGAGTCTAGCACCATGGTGAGTGTCGTGACTGGAGGTCAGCTGAGGCAGTCAGCAATTCGGTTGGTACTTCCTATTTTATACTTGATGTTGAGGTGGAACTATTGTAAGTATGTTGACCACTTCTACAATTTTCCTTGGGTCTGCATGAACTGTAGTGGCTTATGATGAGTGTGGATGACTGTCTCCTTCCCAATAATGTAATGTCTCCACTGGTAGAAATCTTTCACAATGGAGTACATTTATTTGTCGTAAGTAGGGTACTTATAGACAACATATAATAGTGTCTCACTATGATATGCCATGGGGTGGTCATGTTGAGTGAGAACGACACCCACAACATGGTCTGAAGCATCTGTCTCGATCTCAAAGGGATGTTGCAGGTCCGGTAATGAATGTATTGGGGATGAGAACAAACGCTTCTTCAAGTCATGGAATGATTTTTTTTCGGACAGGCCCCACATAAATTTTTCCTACTGCCACCCTGGGTTACTTGGGTGAGGGCCCATGTGATATGAGAGAATCTCAGCACGAACCTGCGATAGAAATTGGCGAGGCCCAAGAAGCTCCGAAGTTCAGTGAGTGTGGTTGGGTTTGGCCAGTCATGGATGACCTGGATCTTGGTTGGATCCACATGCACACCATGTTGATCAACGATGTAGCCTAAGTAATGGACCTTGTCCATGAAGAAGGCACATTTTTCCAAGTTTGCATATAGTTTGTGTTGTCGTAGGGTGTGCAAAACCTGTTGAATATGCTACAAGTGTTCCACCCAAGTCTTTCTATAGATGTGGATGTCATCCAGATACACCACTACAAAATTATTGGTGAAAGGTCATAGGATATCGTCCATCATCCTCATAAAATTTGTTGGTTCATTTGTCAAATGAAAGGGCATGAACAACCATTCATAAAGACCTTCTTCTGACTTGAAGGCAGTATTCCATACATATGTCTATTCTATTGGGACCTAGCGATATCCAGACTTTAGATCAATCTTACTAAAGTATTTTCCCCCCATGAGCTTATCAAGGAGGTCGTCGATTCGAGGAATCGGGTACTGGTTTCGGACTATGATTTTATTCAGGGAGGGATCGTCAGACACAGTTGTCAAATCTAGGGAGGGATCGTCAGACATAGTTGTCAAATCTAATGCGCCCACACACACACATGAAAATAATATAACACATACCCAACATTCTCCCACTTGTTGTTTTTTTGCATCCAGGGGTCCACAGGATTATATAGTCAACAATCCAGGGCAACAATGCCCATTGTTACTCTACACCAGGAGAACTTTTTTGTTCTCACAGACTTTGTCAATGAATCTGCAACATTATTCAAAGTGTTAACCTTTTCCAGCAACACCTTCTTTTCTTGAACCATGTGTATCACAAAGTAATCCTGAACATCAATATGCTTTGTCTTCGAATGATAAGTTGGGTTCTTTGTCAGGAAGATTGAACTCTGACTGTCACAATCTAATCTTACTTCTTGTTGTACCAACCCAATACTTGAACACAATCTCTGTAACCATACTTCTTCCTTGCTTGCATTAATGGTTGCCATGTATTCAACTTCTGTAGTTGAGAGTGCCACTACAACCTATCTTTTGCTCATCCAACTGATTGCTCCTCCAAATCGGTTAAACACATACCCACTTGTATATCTTCCGCGATCCAGATCTTCAACCCGGTTTGCATCAACAAAGCCATGTATGTCCACCACTTTGTCCAATCCTAGTTTTCCTTGGTAGCACAATCCATAACTAGTAGTTCCACGAAGATACCTGAAGACCCTCTTTACTAATGTCCAATGTTCCTTCCCTGGTTTTAACATATACCTTCTCAAAACTCCCATTTCATGTGCAATGTCTGGTCTAGTACAGACTATTGCATACATCAAATCGCTAACTGCACTGGCAT
>ML785402.1:237617-261303 GCA_009831015.1 Picea engelmannii
ACATGCTAATGGTTGTAGCATGTAATTCGTGCACTTTTCTACTGAGTGCATCAGCCACCTTATTTTCTTTCCTTTTGATATGCTTGATATCAAAGTCATATTCACACAGAAACTCCAGCCATTTGATTTGCCTGGCATTTAAATTCGGCTGATCAAATAAATATTTCATACCGTTGTGGTTTGTTCTTAATTCGAATCTCCTTCCCATGAGGTAATGTCTCCATTTCCTCAATGCGTGGACGATTGCTGCCAGCTCTAAATCATGAGTGGCATAATTCCTTTCATGCTCTTTCATCTTTCGGGACTCATAAAAAATTACAGATCCCTCTTGGCTGAGAACTCCTCTCAGCTCCTCCTTACATGCATCGGTGCACACTATGTAATCCTTATTTGGATCTGCAATATTCAGGATTGGAGCACTGGTTAGCAGTTGCTTCAATCGTTGGAAACTGTTCTCACATTCTTCAATCCACTGAAACTTCTTCTCCTTCCTTTGCAAGGAAGTGATAGAATGAGCTATCTTTGAGAATCCGGCTATAAACCTTATGTAGTAGCCTACCAGACCCATAAAATATCTAACTTCTGCCACATTCCTTGGCACTAGCCATTCTCGGATGGCCTCAACCTTTTCAGGATCCACAACGATCCCTTCTTCAGATATAATGTGTCCCAAGTAATGAATCTGCCTTTGATAAAATGAGCACTTGCTCAGTTTTGCGTACAGTTGGTGTTCTCTCAACACCTGCAGCACCATTCTCAGGTGTTGCTCATGTTCTTCCTCTATCTTGGAATACACCAAGATATTGTCCAGGAAGACTATGACAAAATTGTCCAAATAATATCTGAACACCCCATTCATTAAGCACATGAAAACAACAGGCACGTTTGACAATCCAAATAGCACCACTATGAACTCATAACAACTGTACCTTTTTCTAAAGGCGGTCTTGCTAATGCCCTCATCATTTATTCTCACTTGGTGATATCCATATCTGAGGTCTACTTTTGAGAATATTTCCGCATCCTTCAACTGATCAAAAAGGTCATCAATCCTTGGCAGAGGATACTTGTTCTTGACAGTGACCTTATTCAACTGTCGAAAATCAATGCACATTCTCAGTGTCCCATCTTTCTTCTTCATGAATAGGAACGGGGCACCCCACGGTGACACGCTAGGGAGAATGTATCCCTTCTTTAGTATCTCTTTGAGCTGCAATTGCAACTCTTTCAGCTCTGGCGTACTCATTCTATAAGGAGCCTTCGAAACTAGAGTTGTTCCAGGCATCAAATTTATAGAAAAATCGATGTCCCTCTTCAGAGGTAGTCCAGGTACCTCCTGAAACACGTCCTTGAACTCTTTGAGTACCTCATGATCTTCCAGATTCGAGACTATATCTCGAGATGCTTCTTCCACTCGAGCTACAAATACTTGAAAACCTTTCTGGTAACATTTCTTCAGCTGCATGGATGAGATTTCCCTAACAGACACGGATTTGGGAATTCCTTGGATTGTTACCTAATTTCCCTCTTCGTCCAGACATGTAAATCTCTTGTTACGGCAGTCCAGAAGGGCATGGTGCTAGTCCAACCAGTCCATCCCAATTAAGCAATCGTATGAGCCTAAAGGCAGAATGTTCAATTCAGCCTTACTGCTCATTCCTTTCATGTCTACTGAACAGGACTTAACCAATTTAGCGACCTTCCTCTTGGTCCCTGTGGCTAACTGCACTAACCAAGACTTCTCATGTTTGCTTCTCGTTAGATGTAAACTGTCCACCACTCTAGGATCTACATAACTATGGCTAGCCCCTGAATCAATTAAAATAATTAGTGGTCGGTTGTTAATCATACTTTCCACTTCAATCAAGTGCGATTGAAATTCTTCTTGCTTATTGTCCAAGGCTGCGTAGATCCTCGGCATTCTACTACCCATATCCTCCACTGTTTCAGCTTGCTGAACAATATGAACAGTCCTCACTTTACCATTTTTATGGGGACAATCTCTGTACTTGTGGTTTCCTTGACAACCCCAACACTGAATGGGCATCTATCTCTGTCTTTGTGCTCCCTCTTCAGTCATTCTCGGCTCTCTAAATGATGGTTGTCCCTAAAGACTATTTCTGAAAAAGGGAGGTTTGTTTCCCTTCTGCCTCTGTTCTTTCTTAAAACTCTTCTAGTCATCCCAAGCCTTTTGAAAGGTAGGCATTTCTCCCTTCTTATGGTTTCTTCCATGGGCTTAGGATTGTCATACTAAATCTTGTCACCAATGGAAGGTGGTAGTCCACTCAGATACCTCTGAATTTTGACAGCCTCATCTTTGATGAACGGAACATAGTTCAGTAGTTCCAAAAAACTTCGTTCATACTCATCAATGGTCATGCTGCCCAACTTGAGTTCAAAGAACTCCTTCATCTTTCTGTCATAATACCTTTTAGTCAGGTATTTCTTCTCGAAATACCTCTTAAATTCCTTCCAAGTGACCTGTTTCTCTCTGATGTGTTGCACCTGCACAAATTGATCCCACCACATGGATGTTTTTCCTTTCAGTTGATACATTGTAATTCTTCCTTCTGCATGGGTGGAATAATTCTGCAGTTGGAAATATTTTCTCATGCCAAGCGACCATGTCTCGGCATCTTCTTCCTTCTTATTTTCTCCATCAAATGTTGGAGGCTTAATCTTGTTCATCTCCCATTTCAATTCATCCTTTCCACATTTTCGGTGTTTTCTGGTAGGAGACGAGCTTGAACTACTATGTGTTTCCTTGCCAAAATGCTTCGGGGAGAAACGGTAATGTCTTTTACCACTCCTCAATCTTCTTCTCCTCTCAGGGGTTCTGACACTTCTTGATATACTTGTGTCACTCTCTTTTTCCAATTTATTTTCTATTATTTCCAGGCTCTTCAACATTTTTAAGTTGAATTCACCCTGTCGATCCCTGGTTTTCATGAGCTTTCAGTTATCAGCTAGGCGAGCCTGAGAATATTTATACAATCTTTCGATGAGTTTCATCATATGTCCTTCCTTATCCTTCTCTTTCTCGTGCCCATTGGAGTTTGATCCTTCCACTTCCACGTTGACATCCCTTCCTTCTCGTTCGTCCTCTGTTTTGGGGGCAATCTACACCTTTTGCCACTCCATACTCAGTGTTGGTTAATTGGAGTTATGACTCTTCGTTGAACTCTTCACATGCATTGTGAAATTCAATTCGAAGTTTTCCAGGCCATCAAACCTTCACGAACAATCCACAACATTTATAAGCCAATATGAACAAGAACAAAAGACATTTTGATTCAAATAAGTTTTTTGAGTTCTCGTTCGGCTCTGCAATTTCAGGACTTCATTTTTCGGGGTTTCGGGTCTTCGATACCCGGGAGTTCACGATGCAGTGACTCCCAACCTTTTTTCATTCCAATTTCCGAATTTTGAAAATTCGGTTTCCTTACTCTCCGGGGCCACAACACAACTGTCGTCCTTAAAATCCACAATGATTCTTCCGTCTTCGGAGATTTTGGGACTTCGGGACTTCTGGTTTCGGGGTTTCGGTCCACGAGGCTTTCAGACTTGTTTCCCTTTCCAACCCCCGACTTCCAAAATTCTAATTTACTTTACCCTCCGGGCCCACATAACACAGTTGTCACCGACCACCAGGGTGGAACGTGGCACGTTCAGGAGGGTCCATGTCGCTTTTAACGACGTCATCGGGTCCCACCACTCTCGCTTGTCTTCTCGACTCACTGGCACTTGGTACGCATTCATGCACCCATGTCCATTCCCAGCATGGAATCCAATGGTCAGATCCCCTCCTCATATCAACGACATAGATCTTTTCATCATTTCAGGGTTTCAGGCATCAGGAGTTCATGCACTCCACATCTTGAACCTCCATCTGTCAAAATCCCGAAATCTACGGTTTACTCCTCCGCGTATCGCGATTCCCACACTCATGTGCAAATCAAAAGGAATTTAAACCCTGCGCACACTCTTCATATCTGATGGTCACGAGGGTTCACCTTCCCTCCCGAGCAGATCCTAAGGTTCTAACACTATTGGTGTGGAGACTTATCTCCCCGTGGCCATAGACCACACCGACTGCGGTTTCACATGTCGCTAAACCTCCTGAGCTCAAAACTCATCAAGTAACTCCTTGACATTTTGAAGAAAACCAAGGTCCGAAATTGGCCTTCCAGACCCAATTTCCCTCGCACTCTCAATCCATAAACCACTCCATTGGCCCATCTAGGCTCAGTGTCGAAACCTTGGCTCTAATACCAAACTGTAGTGCACCTTTTCTGGCTACCAAGGCTTAAACACTCTTAAAGAAATCTATAACACCACTTTGTACATAACTCATACAGGTATTATATAATCCACATGCATTTAAACAAATAAACACATTTAAGCTCAGAGTAAAACTTATTATTTATTGCTATAATTAACAATCAATAGCGTTTCATATTAATTCATATACACAACAAAAGTCATGATAACATAAGCAGCAAAATCATGCAAAACATGATTAAAGTGTAATCAGATACTTATCTTTTAATAGTGATAGAATCCACCAACCAAGTGCAGGCCTTCCAAGAACCTCCCAACCCTATACCGCACTGCTCATCAGCTCAGCAGTGGGTCACCCCCGAGCTGGGACTAAGCTCCACCCGAAGGCAAGGAATCCTAGGCTACGTTGAGGTTACAGGGAAAATAGCACAGAAAATCTAGAAGGATTCTTCCCAGGATGCCATCTTACGCCCACTACTACCAGACTCTCATTCCCCACATGCCTGTTCCACCCGAGAGTATACACCTTCACAAGCACAGTCCATCAGTGCTAACCTCCCTCTCTGGGTCTCGACAATAGGCCAGATCAGGAAGTCTCATAACCTGAAGCTAGTGCTGGACACTCTCTAGAAGAAACCTCTTCCAACAACAACCACCTCCCTCACCTAGAGAGAGATCAGACACAAGCTCAATCACAACTCACGTTGACCATCAAGCCACACGCAGACTAACTCTGTGTGGTCACCATAGCCAACTGGAAATACAAACACGGCCTCACAGTGATGGTTCACAGGAATGCATGATGAGTAATTCCCGCAAGGGTCAACACAGACTCCACGGCTCAGAACGAAGGTGAAACCGACTCTTCAGAAACAAACACAGTCTTCTCAGCTCACAAAATAGAGGTGTACATGGATTTACAGAACCAAACATAGGCTTTCCAACTGGTTCAACAATGGCGGAATGGTTCAGGGTCACGGCTTTGGGACAGAGCCTCCATGCATGGGTTCGATCAGTTGGACAGAGGATGCACACGGATTATCAAAGACAACATGGAATTTTTGACTCTCAGGAATGCACAAGGATTCCTCTGTAGGAGTTGGGTTGGTCTTACTATCCAGGGCTCCGTACGCGTTCAGGCAATCGGGTAGAATGGAGGAGGAATCATTCTCACGGCTCATCCTGGCCGTTTTATTTGCATGCGCCAGGGTTGACACTTGTCACCCATGGAACTGCATGCGTTCCACTTGCACACATCACCCTTGTACGTCCTCCCCTTGCCAGAAACTTAGGATAAAACATAAATGGCACATGTTCTTTTGGAATAATAGTACAATATTATTCCCAAGCTTAAGCCCCCTAGGCTTAGCCCCTAGGCTCAACACTTAGCCCCTTTCCCACCTTCCAGCCCCTAATTCCTTGCCTTCTCTATGGAAGCTCAGTCCCCCTTCACTCATTCATTGTGGTCGGTCTACACCTGGCGGTGTTTACAATTTTATTAAATGTTCTACATACATACAAGTACAAAATCAGGCCCTTGGCCTCCAACCCTTAGGCTCTCTGGCCTAACAATCACATAAGGCACCAGCTTATAAAAACTTGGCTCACCAACCCATAAAGCATAATTACAATTTCTTTCAGAACATGGTTTGTAACGGGGCTTGGCCTTGGGGACACTACACTAATCCACTCTGACTCTTCAAAAAGTTCTATGATTCCTTCTTCTAGCAGTTTGTCTAGTTCAATCTTCACTTTCTCCTTATATTTAGGGTTCATTCTGTAGGGTCTTTGTTTGAATGGTCTTGCATCTAGTTTCAAAGGGATCCTCATCTTTCCCATAGGCCCCTTAATGCCCTTCATATGAGTGAACTTGGTGGGAAACAAGTCCTGATATTCATGCAGTAATTATGTGATCTTGTCATAGTGGAAGCATCCCAATAGTCTCCAACATTGGCAAGCTTCAGTGTTTTCTTTGTTCCAATATTGACTTTCTTGATTTTGATCAGCTTTACAATGAAAGGTATATCAACTCTTGGTCCTTCTATGTCTCTTTGGCCTTTTGTTTCTTCGATGTTCACCTTCCTAGGATCATCGTCTTCATCAGCATTGATGTTGTAATAGCCTTGCAGTTTCTAGAGAGGCACAGTCCATTCGTCCTCTTCTCGTTCTAAAGGGAGGATAGATGCTTCCTTAAACACTTTCTATCGTACAATATATAATGCTTGGTCTACTGAAGGATATTGACTTTTGAATAAGAAGGTAGTTATAAAACTCTGGGTCATACCTTCCCAATCTGCAGTGATGAGGTGCAATTATGCTTGAAGGTACCAGTTGATACGGTTTGTGTCTAGCGTGTTAATGAATTTGTGCACCCACTGCTCTTAAGGAATGTTTCTCCAGGGTTCCTCGCAACTGCGTACATGGTCCTTCGGGAAGCTTCAACCTGTGTACCTCACTTTGTAGCCTTCTACTTGTGTTGAGAACTGCATTGTCATCAAAGTACGACATTGTACCCAGTCTTTAATGTTGTCTTTGTGTGTCTCCCACCATCTTGCTGGTGTTGATTTCAAGGCCTCATCCATTGTCAACAATCATTGTTGCATGGGTACACTTTCTTCAAAGTCTGACAAGAAGGTTTCTAAAGGATTTAGACCATCAAAGGTGGGTAAGTTACTTACTGTTGTGTTGATCCAACGAACTTCTCTGGTTAACCTAGCGCATCTACTTCTAGATACTTCGTACATTTTGTTCGGCCATTTCTCTAGTGCTTCTTCTTAATCGGATGAACATGCGTTGTCACTTCACCAGCTTAGGTTCCCCTCCGCCGTAGGATTAATGTAATCATGTTGTCTGGTTTTTAATTTGTATATGTTTTGAAGTTCATATGTGTGATCTTCTTTTCTGATAGGTTCTGTCTATCGCTGACCTTCATCGGGATCCAAGGGTGCAATGAACCTAAGGCCCTCTCCTTCAAAAATCATTCATATTTTCTTTAAATCAACCACAGTGGAATTATTGAAATCCCAATCAATTCCTAACAATGCTGGGTAAGGACAGTTGTCATCAACTATCTCAATCACCTCAAAATATGCAAATGTCCTCACTCCATTGATGTCCACAGGGACATGTTCTAATATTCCAAAGGATCTTACCACTTGTTGATTAGAAATGCTAAGCCTGATAGGGGAATAGATCAACTTAGGTTTTCCCATCAGTGCCCACATCTTCTTCGTCATGACATTGACCTCCGACCCCAAGTCGAGGACCACATAGTCTATACCATACTATCCAATTTGAGAATTCAAATGTAATTCCTTATTTATCCTTATTCTTTTAGAGACTTGGTGTACTGATCTATTAAATAAGGGATCTATCTTTCCTAGCTCATACTATCTGATTAAATTTTGTAGTTCTTGTACAAGGATTTCATCCTGAATCAACTTAATACAAGTATATAATAATTCCATGAGCTTGCTTACATATTTTCCTTCTTTTAGAAACACAGACTAATCAAATGCCAGAGGCATTCCATATTCTCTTACTTTTGGTCATGTCTTTCAGGAGGAACCTTGATCTCCCCTGAATTCTTTTATTGCCTCCTCAAACATTTGTTTTTCTTTCTTTGCATCAAAAGTTTGTGTCTTCTCTGCAGCTTTCCTAACTCCTGAATCTTCTATAGTTTTTCCTTGGGTCATTCTTTCTTCTCCTGTAATAGCACCTCCTCTGGTCATAATAGTGACTCTAGGGTCTTCTCTATGAGGTTCAACATATATCAGTTGCACTTGTGGTTTCTGTTGAGGTCCTCGTCTCTCCTGAAGTTTGGCTAGCAACATAAGACAATCTTCTATAAAATGTTCGAATGAACTATAGTAGTTGCAAGTCATACAAGGGTTATGACAGTCCCTTGCTAAATGTCTTGGTTGTGCACAGTTGTAACAGATGATATGTCCTCGACCTCGACCCATACCTCCTCCTCGTCCTTTTCCTTTGAATCCACCACGAGGGTTGAAGTTTCCTCTTCCTAGAGAATTATACTGCGTAGTGTTTCCTTCTTGTTGTACTTCACCTTGAATCTTATATATGTCTTTGGACCTTTCATGCATGAGGTCATAATCCCTACAATCTTGATCATCATGCCCCACCGACTTACAGAACGTGCAATACAAATTTGTGGGTGTCTAAACATATTTTTGCATGTAATAGCACTCACCAGGGCGATGACTATTTCTACATACCTTGCACCAGGGTAGCGTGACTTTCTTCAAGGAGCTCAGAGCTCCAGAGGCCAACTATTCATGAAATAGGGGACAGTGCTCCTTGTCATGGCCTTCTGATTTTCATCTAACACACCATATGTCTTCTCTTTTATCTTTTCCCTTGTATTTCTTCATATCTTTTACCTGCAGAGACAAAATAGTTAGTTGACTCGAGATTTGACTCATACCTGAGTTGGATTCTCCCAAAGGGGTTGATTCTAACTTCATGGTGATCTCCTGCACCTCAGCCTGTGAAGAAATATTCTGTTGCATCTGAGGAACTTTGATGTGTGGTAAGAGAGCAACAATGAACCATTTCTTGTTCTGCTCATCTGGGATTGAAAACTCATATGGCCTGTCAAGGTCTTAAATCTCTGATCGAACTCCCACATGGGTTCAACTATTCTCTGCTTGATTTATTTTAGTTATGTAATGCAATGTGATTCTGACTTAGATTTCTTGAATTCAACAATTAGCGAAGTCTTAATGGAATTCAACGGTTTAGGTGTAGCTCCTTGGACAAATTGCATGTACCATCTCAGTGCACGATCTCTTAGGGTAGTATTGAACTGAGCTTGTTTGATATCTTCGTCGGTGATATTCTTAATSCTCCACAYGGATTCACAGAGAAACCAATGATTTTCAAGGTCTTYAAATCCATCTCCTCTAAAGGTGGGTAACCTCATCTYGTCTATCATAGATATTCCTAGGTTTCCTGACTGAATAGGTATTGAGCTACTTGTACCAGTGCTCTRAATGCTCTRAAAAATTAAGTTACTCTAGTTACTTAATGYGGCTGAAACAACAGAAGGAGTAATAGTACTTACTTCAACGATCTGCACAGTTCCTRAAGTGTCTGGATCTTCTTGGCAAGGTTCTTCAGTCTTTTCTTCTCTCGGTCCAACGGATCCTGACCGTTCTTCACTTAGTATCTCTTCCTCTTCCCCACTATAGAATCATTCTTCCTACAACAGARGTTCTTGATCTTGCTCAAACAAGTTCGCCAAAGGAACTTCTCTGAATATCCTTCCACTGCATGTATGTCCGATCTCTGTGTCACTGTCATTRTCTGAATTTTTGAACATTAGCTTTTCCAATTCRACCCACTACTGTATCTTCAAGAAGTTATTCTCATGAAATAACATCTTGATCTTCAACTTCAGAAAGTGAAAAAAGTTTCCTCTGGGTCCCTTAAAGAAATACCTCTCGGCTTGGCTATATGACTCTACTCTGTCAACAACAAACTCAGTGATATACCCTCCAATGGTACTATAAAACCAGTGATATACCGCTCTTGACATGGCATTATCAACTCTCTTGACCTTCTTGAATAGCGCCGACATCCAAACCACAGGAGCTCTAGATCTGATCTCAAACTGGGTATCTGCTAACCTAGCTAACCACTCATATAGCTCCTGATGGATTCCTCCAAAGAAAATATCGTGTATATCAGTAAAGATATATCTTCCTAACCAATCCTTTATACTAAGATTAGGGTTCTTGTTATGGGCTTCAGCGAAGTCCTTTTCTTGATCCTCTATCCACTTCTGAATATATGTCTTTGATGGAAACCACATTGACATTCCCTCAAGAAGATTCTTGTCCTGGAAACAGAACCATTTGTTGCCACAGGGGCAAACCCAGGGTTCAACTCCAAGAGCACACCAACAAACCCTAACTATTGGCCCTTTCGGCAACACCTGTAAGGCAGATGCAGTCTCACCCGAAGAAGCTATGGGGGGGTTGCAGGACAGAGATGTCTGGAACCAAGGGGATATCAAGTGTATTCGATACAAGAAAAATATGACATTTATATATCACTTACCATCTCATATCTACTCCACACAACTATCTATCAAATCTAACACAACAAAAAAATAACAGCATATCAAATGAAAGAGGCTACAACATCAACCATACATAACACAATATATATGTGTTTCACCTTCTCTCTAGGGCTACATCCATAGAACTGTGCTTTATAATATATTAAGATGAAGCATACAGTTCTTTTCTACACTCTTACCTAGCATATCTTCTTTCTTCTCCTCTCTGTCTCTCCCCTTCCTGCACACCCAATTGTAGGACTGATCTTCGCACCCAGCTGAAGATCTTACAATACTAGAAGGCTCTACACTTAGCACTTCTCTCTCACACAATAATAATCACTCATGCCAATAACAAAACTAGAACGAACAATACCAACAACAACAACAACAACCCATCCCAGGTCCTTTAGACCTCTATTTATACATTACAATAGTTCACCGATAGCCTTAGGCCGAAACCTAGGTGTCAAAACCCTAGATACAAAAACCCTAGGTGTCTAAAACCCTAGGTCAACTTGACCCGCATTTTCAGGGCTTCACTAGCCTGTCTGTCCTTCCTTCTCGCACGGTTCTCTAAATCATCCAACAGTGGATTTTTCCGCTTACTGAGTTGTCCACGATCCTTCTTCCTTGTTGATCTATCATCCTTGATCTTCTCATTCAACGGCTTGCTTTCTCTTACTTCACTCTGTCTTTTCTGCTCTTTTTCTCACTTCAACCCAGTATCAGTCAGTGTGTCTTCCATGTAGTTCACGTTTTTTATTTTATGCCTTAATCTTCGCTTACTTCCATACCCAAGGGCCAACATGATAGAAATGCATAATGAATGCATATCAATTATTTTCCATGTACATGTTGTGTTTTCTTACCATTCAAATTTATTCCTATAATGTTCAATAGTGTCTCTGGTGAAACCTTATCCTTGTTGGGATATTGAATATGATAATACTAATGAACTTCATTGTTGGCATAAGTTTAGAACCTAAGGTCTGAAATCATCGCTATCTTGTCCCCCTAAGTTTTCTCTTGGCTACTAAATCTTGGAGAAATTAGAGTTAAGCTACATTGTAAAACATGTCAATATAATTTTGAAGGTGAAGAAGAAAAACTAAAATTGAATTTAAGGATAAGTACATGTTCATCTTCAAATATGGTGAATTGTACTTGTAGTTTGATTAAGAGTTTAATGAATTTCCACATGGTTTTCCCTTGGAATTGATAGAGTTGGAGCCAAAAGTCATCAAATCCGGTGTTAATATGGTGGATAAATGCAATTTCATAAAGCATGACACATACCCTATCAAGTATTGATAGTGTGATGTCACATTATAAAGGTACCCAAATAGTGGCTAGTTAACTAAAGTAGAGAAAATATCTTGGAGATCATTTCGCCACTCCTATGATATCCCTTATAAATGTATATGATGACCTATAAATTGTCATGGATATTCTACTAGAGTTGTTTGTCACAAAAAATCTTACACGTTTCTACAAACTCTTTGTTATGCAATATTTTACTTAAGATCTAGATTTAATATCACTAACTTAGTGCAAAAAATACTAAAATAATATGATATTGAAAATAAAATAAATCTAATCTAATACCACGCCATTCACACAATGAACACAAGATGTATCATAGGAAACCCAATATGGGAAAACCCATCTGAAAGGTGAGGACGATGCCTTGATCTTTTCTTCTAATATATGCAATAAAAATACAAAGAAAGGAGGACTCATTATGGAGTTACCATAGACACTATATGGCCTATATATCTACTAGAGGGTCTTCTACTTCCGTTTTCATGTTCGCAATATCCCACTCCCTTGATTTTATCAACTATGGATCAATAATCAATACTAGAAGAATGGAACTCTTCACTTTCCTAGTGGCCTAGTATTTAATAATGTTCTAATAGCCATATAGGGTTAGGATTAGAGTTTTTGCATGCCTCAACTCCAAATTAGGGTTAGAAATTTAGATACTCTATAATATTTTCTTAAATACACACATGAATAGCTCCAAATGTGTTAGTAATGGAAGTTGACATGGCATCCACTCAATACCATGGTGGTCAGCAAGATAGGTAAAATTGCAAGGGGCATAAATTCCTCATACAAACTCTAATTGAGCTAATCTTTGTGCCATTGGAAAGCTCTCAGTCTAAAGAACACTATTGAGAGGCTAGGTACTTTGTTTACAAAGTTTTTACCCCAAAAAATGTCATTTAATGCCTTAAATGAGCTTCAAAAGTTTATACACCCAAAATTGCAAAAATAGGACCTACCTCTAAAATGGGACCTATAAGCCTTCAACTCCAATTTTTCTACATAGAAAGTACAAAATAGATGACATACTATGTGGTGATCCATTTCATATCATGCAAACATTGCAGCGTATGTTGTTCAATCCATTCTAGGAAAGAGTAGGTATTAGTTTGTGAAGGTGAGAATTCAAGAGTTTAATACTTCTCCATCAAGCATACTATAAAACTTGGGGAATTTGATGTGGGGTCAAGTTGAAACTTGGAAGTGGGAGGATCAATATTTGTACCAAGAACCATGTTTTTCATTACCTTAGCAATAAATTCAAGAGTGGTCATGCTCTTATCATTAGTTTTTCACATTTGTTGCAAGAGTTGCATTATATTGAGGACCATGGAATTGTAGAGTGGGGTGGGAGGGTGAGCAACTAGATAAGGGAGTGAAAACCATCCTATATTTATTATCCTTACCATTAAAAAGAGGGTGAAAACCATTTTAATAGGTTCATTATGATATGGAAAGGCCACACCCTTATAGTGGGAAAACAAACTTTTAGAGAGGAGGAAGACAAGAAGGCCATGGGGAAGAAAATACTTCTCACCCATTACATTGGAGTTTCCCAAGAATAGATGTGAATCCCTTTTTAAAAAAATGGAGACCATCATATGAATAAACTCACCCATTTAAATAGAAATTATTCCTTTCCGATTGCAAGAAGCTGAAAATATAGCCTAGTGGGTTAGCTCAAGTGGTTGAGTGTTATGAATTACAATTAGGAGGCCACCGGGTCAAACCCTCTAGCTAGCTTCTCTATGGATATTGGGCCTCACTCGATTTCCTCATCATTCTTATATATACCATGTGTTTGACCCAAAAATAATACGTCCACGAGGTCGGCTCCAAATCCCCTATCCTCCATTAAATCGGGCTTCGACATTTCCTTGTAAAACACTTCATGAAATACAGTCTATGTTCCCTTTTTTTGCATGAAAATTAGCTCACTAGTCCTCAACGGTCAACCATTGTACGATCAAGTCTTCAAATATATCTAGAATGTTGATCTGGTCTCCAAACATATACATAATGTTCTCGACACACAAGATTCGTTCGACCGTCTCTCTATTAGATCGTAACCATCGATCTAACATCCATCATCTCAAAACCACCAAGCTATTAGACCCTTGGGACCTCATCACTCGAAAATCGTCAGATCTATATATCCATTCAATCTCCATGGTCAATTTGTGATCATATTCATCAGGACCACAGGGAGTCCAAAAAACTCAACACTACCTCATAGTTTAGCAACCATCATAGCATTGATCAATGGTTAGCATTGGTTCTCGGAGTCCTCTTTGTCAAATTATATTCATCAAATTCACTCCGATGGCATGTACTCCAATGTATCCAATGGTCCTTGAAAATTTAGATCAACGGCTCTGATCCCATCATCCTCTCAATGTGCACAATGGTTATCTTTCATCCCTCAATACTTTCATAAGTTGGTTAGGTGAAACCCACATAGATCTAGGATTTCTATCACATCTCGTTTGCATGCCGACCAATGTTCCATATTGCTCCTCAAATATCTTCATCGGAGTATCAGTACTCACAATCCACTCCAAATGTTTCTTTTGTGATGAACGATAGATATTTTATACCCAGATCAACAACTCACGTGCTTTCTCATAGTCCTTTTCATCAAAGTATGTGTATCACAATCTACTTCGACCAGGGCATATGCAATGAACGATGGATATTCACTTCAACAGACTACGAACGATGGTCAATATCTACTGTGAATCTATACTTGATGACACATGGATTAGTCATTGTGTTACATGTGGCACTGACATGTAGATGATGTAGCACTGACTTCATGTTGACATCATCACTACCTCTGGCCCTTCTTCGTATACCTTGTTGACTTGGCACTTTGGCACGTGGCCTCATCCTTTTAGCTACCATGGTTCTAACATGGTAGTTGATGTGGCTTCTGAGTTGGAACATAATCATTTAGAGTCTGTCATCGAAACACAACTTCACTCCAACCATGGTCTCCGATGGATGGTGGAGATCAACCAAAATCAATGACTCTCGTTATCTATCGGAGTTCTTCATTGTCGGAGTACCTTCACTATACTCCACTCTGATGGATGGAACTCAGATTAATGGTCCAGATCTCTCCCACTACAACTCGGATAGATCCAATGACTCTTCTTCTATCAAATTTCCAGGACCTCAAACACTCAGATGACAAGATCCAACCATCCATCGGGGAGGAGGTTCAATGGTACAGATTTCCTCAAATCCAATGCTTTATACATTACTTCGCTGATGAATCTGAAACATTCGTCACAAAGGGTAGAGGTCATTCACTATTGATCGTATATTATTTTCACTCATCGGAGTCCTCCTCCAATTCTGGATCCCACTGTATGGACTTTGATAGTCTGCGATCAACGACCACAATTTCTTCCACCTGTAGAACAAAGGTCATGATTTCTTCCCACTTTTAAATTATCTGGTATCTTTGAAGACTACGATCAATGGCCACGATTTTTTAACATGATGATAAAAGGTCACAATTTCTTTCCACATTCAAATTATTTGCTAACTTTGATATCGATTGGTTCTCAATTTGTCAAGGAAACCTAGTCCTCAATATGACTTCCATCACTGCAACATTCTTGACATCAATGAAAATATACTCAACAATCTCCCCCTTTTCCATTGATGGAAACTCTATTGTTGAGTTGCTCCCCCTATTAGTGTGCTACTGAGACTTATTATTTTTGTTTTTTTCTCCCCCTATCAGTGTGCTACTGAGACTTATTTTTTATTTTATGTTTGCTCCCCCTGACAGTACGCTCCTCTAGTTTTCCATCTTTTTCTCCCTCTTGTTGTATACTCCTCTAGTATTTCTTCTTTCTCTGCCCCTTTGACATCAAGGAAAAATGGTGCATTTACTAAGGGATTTGTTGAACCCTTAGTCTATGTCTAAGATATTCAAATGCATCTTTAAGAAGAGGCTTGGTAAACATATCTGCAATTTGTTCCTTGGTAGGAACATACTATAACTTGACAATTTTATCGTTTACTTGTTCCCTCAGGAAATGATATTTGATTGGTACATATTTTTTCTTTGAGTTTATTACTGGATTCCTGGAAATTCTTATCATGGTGGTGTTGTCACATAGTATATAAATTGGATTCTTTTATTATACCTTAATGTTTTGCAGTGTTTGTTTCATCAAGAGAATTTATGTGCAATGGGATGTTGTTGTAATATACTCTTCGTATGTTGTGGATAAGGAGATTGAAGATTGTTTCTTGATTATCCAAGATACTAAAAGTTTTCCCAGAAAGAATGCTCCTCCACATGTTCTCTTCCTGTCATCAACACTAACTTTCCATTCTACATTAGTATATGATGTTAGAGTAAGGTCTTCTCCTTTTGGATACCACAGTACAAAATCCATTGTGCTTTTCAGGTATCTAAAAGTTTGTTTGACAACCATCACATGTGATTCTTTTGGTGTAGATTGAAATATTTCAAGCAATCCAACAACTAGCATAACTTCAGGTCTTCATACAGTCAAATATAAAAGACTCCCAATTATTTATCTATACATGGTGTGATCAACCTCTATTGATTCATCATCCTTAATCAACATGCAACATGTAATCATTGGAATACGGACAGGCTTGCAATATTCCATATTGAACTTCTTTAGCATATCCTTGATGTATTTTGTTTGAGAAATAAATATACCTTTATTTGACTAAGAAATTTGCAGACCTAAGAAGAAACAAAACTCACCTAGCATGGATATTTCAAATTCTTTCTGCTTGTCCTTTGAAAACCTTTGACTCAGATCATCAGAGTTGCTTCCAAAGATAATATCAACTACATAGACCACAATGATAATCATATTGACATATTATTATTTGATGTAAATGTTACCTTCTATAGTTCCTCTCTTTAAACCTTGCTGCTATAGGTACTTATCAAGCCTTGAGTACCAAGCTCTAGGTGCTTGCTTCAGACCATAGAGATATTTCTTTAGTTTGCACACATAATCTTGATTTTCAAATAGATGAAATCCCTTAGGATTCTCAATGAATACTTCCTCCTCTAGATTTCCATTAAGAAATGGATATTGAACATCCATCTGATATAATTTGATACTTTTATAGCTTGCAAATTCCAGGAATATTTTGATGGCTTCTAATATAAGCATTGGAGAAAACGTTTCATCAAAATCTACAGCTTCAATTTGAGCATAGCCTTTAAATACCAATCTTGCATTATTTCTCACTACGTTTCCATCCTCTTTCAGTTTGTTCCTAAATACACACTTAGTGCCAATAACATTATTGTCTTTTGGTCTAGGAACTAGCTCCCGAGTTTTATTTTTCTCAATATTATCTAATTATTCATTCATAGAATTTGCATAGTTCTCATCTCTACTAGCTTCCTTTAAGTTCTTGGGTTCCTTTTTAGACAACAGAGACAAATTTGTTTGTTCTAGTGATCTTGTCAATTGTCTTCTTGTTTGGACACCTTCGTTGTTATTCTCAATAATCAGTTCTTCAGGGTGAGATTTTTGAACATATCTTGAGGGAGTCTTTGTGTCTTGTCTAGGAGCTTCTCCTTCCTCTTCTTATTTATTATCGTTCTCATTGTTTTCCTCTTCTTTTGCATTATCGTTCCCATTTTCTTCCTCTTCTTCACCACAACTGGTTGTTGCAAGCAGGTCATTTGTTTTCATCTTGATCCTTCCAGGATTTTCATCATCCACTCTTACATTTTCACTTTCAACAAAATTGTCTGAACTCATATTGAAACATCTATATGATTTTATTTGAGAGGAGAAACCAATGAAAATACATTCATCTAATCTAGAGTCAAACTTGCCAAGGTTGTCATTGTTTCTCTTTATGTAGCATTCACTTCCAAAAACTTTAAGGTATTTGAAATTTGTTGGCCTACCTTTCCATAATTTATATGGAGTTTTGTCACGGTTATCTCAGAGTTGTGCTCTATTCAAAATGTAGATAGTTGTGTAGACTGCATTCCTCCAAAACATGTTGGACAACTTAGCTTGATTTAGCATGGTTCTAGCCATTTCTTGTACAGTCCTATTTTTCCTTTCAGCTACTCCATTTTTTTGTGGAGTTCTTCCGGCTAAGAAGTGTCTTCTTATTCCATGATCTTCACAGAATTCATCAAATTCATCTGATGTGAATTCTCCTCCATTATCTAATCTTAGGCATTTAATTTTCAAGTATGTTTCATTTTCAACAATGCTTTAAACTTCCCAAAAGCTTCTGATTTATGCTTAAGAAAGGATACCCAAGTCATTCTTGTGTAATCATCAATGAGTAGCATGAAGTAACGATCACCTTACAAACTTTGTGATTTGGTTGGCCCATGGAGATCAGTGTGAATGATTTCTAATGGTCTTGATGTTGAACGTTCCTTGGTTCTGAATCTCACTCTTGTTTCGTTCCCATGTTGACAATGTTTACAAACTGGGTTTGAAATATTGATGATTTTTGGCATGCCTCTTACTACCTAGGAGTTATTGACCTTAGCGAAGTTTTCAAAAATTAAATGTCGCAATATCTTATGCCATAACCAAATTTCATATGTATATCCCATACAAGACACTTCTCTTCCAATTTTATTTAGAATGTATACAATATTTGGAGTTTTGATTGTTGTTGTTACCAATCTTCCAATGTCTTCTTTACTAATTATTCATTCTCGGGAGCTAAAACGGAGTGCGTGTCCTTGTTCACATAGTTGGCTAACACTTAGAAGATCATACTTCAGATCTTCAACCAGCAGAACATTTTCTGTTGTGGAATTTTGACTTCCAAGGTTGACTTTACCTTTTCCAATTATCTTGGAAGATTTATTATCTCCAAATGAAATACTTCCTCCCTTCTCCTTCTTTAGCTTAAGGAATTTGTTTTGATCATCAGTCATATGTTTTGAGCATCCACTATCTATGTACCAATATCTTTCTTTGTCTTGATCATGCATTGCTAAATCACATTCTTCCTGAGAACCTTTCTCTTGTTTCTTCCTCCATACTTTGGTGGTATTGTTGACAGCAATATTTTTTCCATGGGGGGTTGTATCCAAATTTTGTAATCCTAAGCTTTATGGCCAAAATTGTTGCGTTTATAAAATTCAAGATCGTAGTTAAGTAGTGGAGAAAATGAATTTTTGTTTCTTTTGTCAACAAGATTTTTTAATTTGTTGTTCAAATGATTATTTATTGTATCATTGTACATACCTCCATTTCTTCATTGATCATTCCTTGAATATGCTCTGCATTCTATTTCCTTATGCCCAAAATTGTTGCATGAAAAACAGTTACCAAGAAAGAGATATTCATACATGTTCACAGTAGGTATTCTTGGTGTCATCACCTTTCTGAATTAATTCTTGTGAAGGATAACAGGTTCTTGTTGGTCATGGTTTGCTTCATTGGAGTTCTCATCATGTTCGATGGGATTGTTTAGGGCCGCAACATAGCTCTTGGGTTCTTCCTTGGTTTTTTGTAATGTGGTGTTGGGATTGTAACCAAGTCTAGTTTTGTCGAATGGTGATCTTTTTTTATTGAGCATATTGTCTAACATCATGGAACTTCTTTCGAATTTTAGACTATTTTTCAACTCAGTTGTAATTGCATCAATTTCCTTTCTTAGGGAAGAATTTTCCTTTTCAAGTTTTTCACAATATTCTTCTTTGTTCTTCAGTTGATCTTTTATTTCCTCTTCAATTTTCTTCTATTCTTCTAATTGAGATGTCATATTAGAGGTGTGTGAAAATTCTTCCTTCAACTATCTATTCTTTCTTCTGAGCGTTTTATTTCATCTAGAGAACAAAGTTATTCTCCTTCAAGATCAATGTCCACTTCATCATTTTCTCCAATTTTTGGGATGTTGTTTTTGTCTTCATATTCATTGGAATATGTTTCTAGGTCCATGAACAAAACATATTCTTTAATCTCTTCATCACTTTCAAAATATGAGTAGTTGTTCTCTTTGGAATAGATATTCTTCTTTTGTTTCTGGAAGTATTTGTTCTTTTGAGTTTTACTCTTTCTTCTTTCATTATAGTTAAAATCACCTTTATATTTGTTTTCCTTATTCTTCTTATGAGGACATTTGGCAGCAAAGTGTCCTACTTCACCACAATTAAAACATTTTAAAGGAATCTTACCTTTATATTTTCTAGTTCCTCTCTAGAGCCTTCTTACAAAGTTGGATTCCTATGCATCAGAATCATCATTGGAGCTATCACTTGATTTTTCTATTTTTATGTTGGTCTTCTTTCAAGCTTTGAATGTTGCTTCTCTTTTAGATATTTTTTCTTGTCTTATTCGCATCTCATTAGCTGTACAAATTACATGCAATTAATCCATTGTCAACATGTCCAGGTCTTTTCTATCTTCAAGAGTTGATATCTTAGGATTGAATATCATAGGAAGTGACCTGAGAAATGTTTGCACAATATATTTTTCATAAACTATTTCACCTAAGCCTCTGATGATGTTTATAATTTTATCCACTCAAAGAAGATATGTTGCAATTTTTTCTTCATCATCCATCTTCAGGATTTCAAATTGAATCTTGTGAGTTTTTAGTTTTTCTTGGTTGACGTTATCATCTCCTTTATAAGTGTTATGCATTTTATACCACATATCCTCTGTTAATTTGCAGTGCATAACTTTGGTGAATTTTGATTTTGACAATCCTTCCATAATTGCATTCATGGATTTTGAGTTATTGTCACTGAGATTATTTGAACCTATATCAAAAAGTCTATTTGTTGGAGTTTCATAACCATTCTTGATTGATTCCTAGACATCATATCCTAGTGACTGCAGATACACTCTCATTTTGATGCCCTAGAAGGCATAATTTGTTCCATCAAAGTATGGGGATTTTCTTAAGGATAATCTCTCTTGTTTGTCCTGTGAATTGTTGGGATCTACCTTCCAGTGGTTATACTGTTACTGAAGGAACATGGCTCTGACACCAATTGTTGGAATATTCTGTAGTACTGAGAGGGGGAGGNGGGGGGGGGGGGTGAATCAGAACTATACAACAATTTTACCTCTTTCTATTCTAAACTGCTTCAAACATATTAGCATTTATAATTTCAGACAATCATAATAGAAATATGTTCTTCATAATCACATATACCAATCAAAACATTCACAATACACAGATGTTGAAGTGGAAACACAAACTGGGAGAAAACCACTTGAAAATATTTCACCAGTAAATATCAATTCATTTATAAACAACTGTTTGTGAGGACACCGATCCTCTATAGGAACCAACCTACAAGTAGATGAGGACACCAATCCTCTATAGGAACCAACCTACAAGTAGATGAGTACACCAATCCTCTTATGAGCACCAACCTGCAAGTAGATGAGGAAACTAATCCTCTTATGAGAACCAACTCATATTCCAGGCACCAACTTGCAAATATATGAGGACACCAATCCTCTTGAGCACCAACTTAATGAATTCGGGCATCAACCTTTAATCCTCATCAAAACATCTCACAAAAACTTTCAATCTTCATTCCTTCTCCATGTAGTTCGTGAGATATGAACTTCGCTCATTACACTCATTATTTCATATCCCCAAATAACACCTACTTTACCCTATTGAAGTGATTCTCTCCATTCTTATAAATACTGTGTGTTTGTCCCAAAAATAATATGTCCATGAGGTCATCTCCAAATCCCCCACTCTCCATTAAATTGGGCTTCAACATTTCCTTAAAAATCACTTCATGAAATCTAGTCTTTGTTCCCTTCTGTTGCACGCAAACTAGCTCACTAGTCCTCAATGATTAGCCACCATCTTATCAAGTCTTCAAATAGATCTCGAGTGTTGATTTGATATTCAAAAATATACATAATGTTCTCGATGCATAGGATCTATCCAATCGTCTCTCGATTAGATTGTAATCGTCGATCTAACATCCATCATGTCGACACCACCAGGCTATCAGACCCTTGGGACCTTATCACTCAACAACTGTCAAATATATATCTCCATTAAATCTCCACAATTGATTTGTGATCATTTTCATTAGGACCATGGGGAGTCCAAAACACTCAAAACTACCTTGGATTTCGGAAACCATCGTATCATTGATCAATGGTTATCATTGGTTCTCGAAGTGCTCTTCATCGAAGCCTAATTTTCAACTTCACTCTGATGGAACATACTGTGATGGATCCAATGGTCCTTGAAGAGCTAAATCAATGACCATGATCCCATAGCCCTCTCGATATGCACGACGATTATCTTTCATCCCTCAATCCTTATGTAAGATAGTTAGGTGGGACTCACGAAGATATACGGTTGCAATCGTGTTAAGCCCTAATATTGGCTCATTACCCCTTAATTGGGGCATATTACATTAGTAATGTTATTTTATTTATGTCGGCTTTATTCCATTAGTTGTAATTATACCTCCTAGTAGCCTATATATACCAAGGAGACATTTTCATTTGGAATCATCTTGTACTTGAACATTTAAGTGGGGTAAAAGGAGGTTGCCCCCTCGAAGAGGTTTATTATCTGAAATTATCTATTTTTCAAGGCGTTGAGTACTTTTTCTGAGGTTTTTCTATGCTATATTGATATTTGGTTACTAACATATGGTATCAGAGCTCAAGGTCTTGGGGTTCCGCAACTACATCTGAGACACCCTGGAATTTTCTCTATAACTTGTTTTCTACAATGTTTCAGAAGGAACGAATTGGAGGATATTTAGTAGATGGATCAAGGTATGTTGGGTTAAAATTTCAGCTTCTGAGGCCTTATACTTTCAGATATACAGCTTGTACAAGATAGGGTTCTGGAATCATCCTGAAATGAATCATTGCGGAATTGTCGCTATAAAACATTTTCTGTAACGTTTCAGACCTTGAAATTTGAAGGATATTCATAGAAATTAGTAAGGTATGTGTGGTAAAACGTTCAGCTTCTGGGTCATCTTAAATTTGTAGATACACCCTATGTAAGATAGGGTATCTGACTAGTCTCAAGAAGGTGTTCTAGGTAAAACAATCATAACTTCTTCCTAGAGTATCCAAATTGAGTGGGACCAATTTCATTGGATCATGGATAGTCTGTAGTATTTTGGGTACGAGTTTCAAAATTTTATATCAATTATTTTTTGCGGGGCACGCTATACAAGTGAGATCTCCTGGAAAGGACAAAAATCGACAAGTTGTGGGGAAGTTACCGTAAATTCCACTTGGCACATCCAATTTTGATCAGACCTATGGCATTGCAGAGAAATACTTAAAAGAAAGTTCAATACCCAAAAGGGCCGAAACTTGGGAGATACATCAGAAGAAAGATTGTCTAGCAGAACCACCTCAAAATCAAGGTTCAAAAGTGATACTTGGCCAACATGCCACCGAAAAAGGGAACTTCTACACCAAATAAGCCTCCAGACAATCCTACTTGGACTCTTGATGAAGGTGAAGAAATGCGTAAGGACATAAATGATTTACAAAAGAAGATAGTAACAAAAGATGAACTACAAGAGATGGAAGCTAAGTTGGAGGCAAAGATGGATGGTTTAAAAGAGGAGATCGTGGAAGTATTGAAAAATTTTGTAACAAAGAAGACACCTGAAAGTGAAAATGCATCCCATGAAATTCATGATGAGGACACAAGGAAGGTGATTCTAGAATGGAGAAACTCCAACTTTGGGTTGAAGACCAACCACATTCCTAAGATTGATATGAGGAAGTTTGATGGCAAGGACCCAATCACATGGATACTTCAGATGGAGCAATTCTTTGATCTACATAATGTGCCACATACACAAAAGGTACGAATTGCTTCATTATATTTAGAACCTAATCAATTTGTATGGTATCGATGGCTTTTTTCTCACAAATCACTCGTCACTTGGACAATTTTCACGGAAGAAATGATAGCACACTATGAGGATACAAGGAGCAATACCTTCTTTATCCAATTGATAAA
>ML785402.1:270762-356781 GCA_009831015.1 Picea engelmannii
CTTTCTTCTTGCTCGACCAACAAATAGGCCCAGAACCAAGACTGAGTGAGTAACCATATGTGGACCTACGATCAGTGCTATCTCCATCCCAATCAGAATCAGTAAACCCGATGAGATCTAATGTAGAGTCCGATGCATAATGAATCCCAAAGGTGATGGTTCCCTATACGTATCGAAGGATACACTTTGCAACCCTCCAATGTAGCTCATGTGACTCCTGCATGAACCTTGAAACTATGCCAACTACAAAGGAGAGTTATGGTCTAGAGTGTGTGAGATACAACAAGATCCCCACTAGTTGTTTGTACAGTGTGTTATCAACTAGTGGAGTCTCCCCGCCATCCTCAAGTTTGACTACTGATAGGAAAGGAGCCGCAGCAGACTTGCAGTCTGTCATGTGAAATATCTCAAGGAGATCTCGTGCACACTTGGCCTGAGAAATTTTGATGCCCGATGCATCCTGAATGATCTCAAGTCCAAGGAAAAAGTGTAGTGGAACCATGTCTGTCATCAAAAACCTTTCATGTAGAATCCTCTTGACTACAGCAATCGCTGAAGTTGAGCAACTGGTGATCAGAAAATCATCAACATACAAAACTAAAAGTAGAAGTGAATCAACCATTCTGAGCATGTAGACATTCGGGTCTGATTTACAACATACAAAGTTTTGTGACAGTAGGTAGGAGTCCATATTGGCATACCATGCCCTTGGAGCTTGCTTGAGGCCATAAAGGGACTTCTTCAATCAAAAGAACAAAGATGATTCCTACATAAATCCTTGGGGCTGCTCCATGTAGATCTCCTCAAAGAGATCGCCGTGAAGAAATGCATTCTTCACATCCATATGATGGACTTCCCATCCCTTGTTTTCCACAATAAAAAGTACCAATCGTATGGAATCCATATTCGCTACTGGAGCGAAGGTATCATCATATTCAATACCATGAACCTGCTGAAAGCTTTTGGAAAAAATCTTAGCTTTGTATATGTTAATTTCTCCATCCATTGCACTCTTGGTCCTGTAGACCCATCTGCATCTGACAAGTTTCCTCCCAGAAGGAAGGGAAACCATATCCCAAGTTTGGTTCTTGAGGAGGGAGTTGTACTCCTCCTGCATGGTGGATTCCCAAAAGGGATTTCTAGCAGCCTCACCATAAGACTGTGGATCTGAAGACTGAACCAAGAAAATATGCCTGGAGGGCAATGGCTTAGTAGCAGTGAGTGCAACAGGAGGCTCCTCGAAATCAGATTGAGTCCTCTTAGTATCGGTTGGATCACCAATGAGATCCCTTGCATCCTGAAGAGTAGTTTGTGCCCACTTGGGCCTCTCATATGGCTCTGCAACTGCATCTGGATGCTCTGACTCTGCATATGACTATACTAACTCTGAATCTGAATCATCTAAGTCCTCTCAATTAGAACTCTCATATGAAGAAGAGTCAGCATGTTCATGCTCATCATCTCGGACAGGTGGAAGAATGAAGGTGTTTGCATGCGGCTGTTGAGGTACATGCAAGACACTTTCCTCAAATTGGACACTACACTAAATGATGAGTCGGTCCGAGGAAAGATCAATAATCCTATATCACTTCACACCATCGGGGTATCCAACAAAAATACACTCAATGATCTATGGATCAACTGCCTTCCTCTTTTGAGAGGGAATCTGGGCCCATGCACGTGAACCAAAAATGCGAAAGTGAGTCACTTCTGGTTTGAGGCTGCTCCAAGCCTCGTAGGGGGTCTTACGCTTGACATATCTATGGGGAGATATGTTTTGGATGTATGTTTCACAATTAAGTGCTTCGGCCCATAGTATCTATGGTAGTGACTTTGCATTCATCATGCAAGATGTCATCTCCTTTAGAGATTTGTTTTTCCGCTCAGCAACTTCGTTTTGTTGCAGAGCATAGGGAACTGTGTGTTGCAAATGAATCCCTGCCTCATGGAAAATATTATGGATCTCATGATTTACATACTCTCCCCCATTATCATCTTGGAGGACTTTGATCTTCTTTCTGGACTATATCTCAACTAAGGCCTTGAAATATTTGAGGTGTTGAAAGACCTCAGATTTTTTCCTGAGAAAGTAGATCCATGTAAAACGTGAGAAATCATCAAAAAAAATGAGAACAAACCTCACTTTTTTGATCGATGGATGCAGAAAAGAACACATGAGGTCATTGTGGATCAGATCTAAAGGTGCAAAGGCTCTCTGAGACTTTCCTTTGTCGAATTTATCTTGAGGGTGTTTTCCGAGAACACATCCCTCACATACTCCTTTGGAGAAATGGATGTCTGGTAGATCATCAACCAACATTTGCTAGCTAATTTGTTGCATGTATCTGAAATTCAAATTTCCAAACCTTTTGTGCCATATCCTAGTACTTTCATCAGCATGAGTAAGAAGAAAAGCATAATCAGGTTCAATGAATTCAAAAAATGTATACAATCTAGACTAATGATTTACCTCACCAGTAGCAACCCTAGAGTTGGTTTGCATGTCGTATATGTCCACGACATTTGGTGTGAATATGAATTTATTTCTAGTGCCGAAATTCGTCATCTGATACATAGAGAGAAGGTTGACAGAAAGTTTGGGAATGTGCAACACATTCTCGAAGCTTCCGTTGGTGAGTTCAATCCTTCCTTTGTCGGTGACTTCGACAGAAGAGTTGTCCCCCATCAAAGTAGGAGGACCTTTGCATGCATCCAATGAATAATATACTTCTTTTGAGGAAGCCATGTGATGTGATGCTCCTGAATCAACGATCCAAGCATCAGGAGAGGAGTTGATGGAAATCAAGGCATGGCTAGAATTGTATTTCTTGGGATTTTGATCTTATGGATTCTTCTTCTTGGAACCCTCGAGGATGCAATCTCCAAGGTTGTTTTGTTGAAGTATTTGAGACATCAGATCTATTTGTTTTTGCATGCATGCAGATTCTTGATGGAATCCTTTGTGACAGTACGTGCATTTCTCCCCTTTTCTTCCCTTTTCCCCTTTGGATCCAGAGGCATCCGTGAAGGGTTTTGTGTACCCTTCCTTATTCGAATGTGCATGAGCTTTCCTTTTGTATTTATATTTAGATTTCTGATATTTGTGGCTGCCATCTTGCATAGTGAGTGCACGTGCCTTTGGGCCTTTGATTTTTCCCATGTTGATGAGCTTGGTTTGCTCTTGTGTCAGGGCTTCGATAAAGTCCTCAAGAGAAGGAATCTTCCAGGTGGCTCCAAAGGCGAATATGATAGAATGGAGTGTGGATACGAATACAGAGAATTCAAGACCAATATTGTAGAGAATGGTGAGAACCATTTGTTTCTCCTCCTTCGACTTATCAACCCCGCAATATTTAAGTTGCGACAGTAAATCCTTGAATTTTGTAAAGAAATATTGGATATTGTCGAAGATTTTTGAATCCAATGTGAGAAGCTCCACCTCCAGCATGTGTCCCCAAATGTCATCATGTTTACAAAATATCCCTTCCAAGGTGGTCCAGGCTTCATTGGGAGTCTTATAGGAAGATATGTGAAAAAGGAGATCGGGAGAAATAAGACTGCAAATTGTTTCGAGTGCCTCATCCATGCGATTTACATACTTGGATTTTTCTATAGCTGATGTCGGTCCTGTATCTATACTCAAGGTTAACCTGTACAAACCTATGGTTTGGATATGTATGTATATTTTCTCTTTCCATGCAAAGTAGTTGTAAGGTATAAGAATGAATTCATTTTGGAAATCCATCTTTCTGCTATCTTCAATCTTTTGTACCTGCAAAACAAATTTGGTGTAGCTTTTTCTCAGTTGTTTGTCGGATATGATAATATGTAAATGTGTTGAACCTACACATAATATATATAGCTAAACAATAATACACACATTTGCAGAGAGAAATTGAGAAAGAAGAAGAAGGAGAGAAAGAATAGAAGAATGCTCATTAACCATTAAGAATAATGAATAATTTACACATGATATACTCTGTATAACTCAATGAGTGAGTACTGGAGGAGAACCAATGCACCATAGTGGTGGTATAAAGTGATCTGGACACACACCATCAGTTACAGGAGTGAACTACCACCTAGTCTAGTCTCTCAGGCAGTTACGGGAGTGAACTGCCACCTAGTTGAGTTAACTAGTCAACTAGTCTCCAGTTAACAGACTGAACAAAGAGTAGTGGGGAGTTAAATCAGGGAATCAAGGGTAATGCGCTAGTATGGTGATGATCCCAAGGAAATTTCACATTAGCTGGTGATGATCTCAATGTTGCATGGTGACAAAACCAATGCAACATCTAAACTCAACTCAACTAGTCAAACTGAAGTGTCAATTGAAAGAGAATATTCTCCAGGTGGAATATTCTCCCCTAAAATATATGAGACTGGATAATGACTAATTATAACTAATAAACAAGGAAAAACCTTAGGAAAAATAAATCCTAAGTATGTGTGAAGTAACTCCAAATGCCCTTCCTAAGGGCATCTCCTTCAAGGGGAAAAGTTTGATTGAACAGAAAGATTAGCTCAGCTTAGGGAAACATGGAAGATCACCAGATGCACTGTGATGTCAGATGGGTGGATTGATGAGAAGGGCATGTCAATTCTAAAATTCTTGGTTAATTTCCCAAGGGGAAAATTTTTATCAAAAGTGTTGATGCAAGTGCACATACAAAAGATGCACAATTATTATGTGAGTTGCTAGATGGATTTATTCGAGAGATAGGCCCGCAGTATTTTTTCTAAGTCATCATGGACAATGCTTCTAATTATTTTGTTGTTGGGAGGATTCTTATCGAGAGGTATACATCCTTGTATTGGAGTCCTTGTGTTGCCCATTGCATTGATTTGATGCTAGAAGACATGGGAAAACTTCCTTGAATCAAGGAAATCATTGATTCAGCTCAGAGTGTGACAATATATGTGTGTGTGTGTGTGTGTGTGTGTGTGTGTGTGTGTGTGTGTGTGTGTGTGTGTTTACACATGTGTTATTTCACTCATGAGATAGTTCACACGGAACAGAGAGTTGGTGCATCATGCAATCACACGTTTCACCACCAGCTTCAATTCTCTTAAGTCGCTCCTCAATATTATGTTGAAGTTACAGCGAATGTTTCTTTCTAATGAGTGAGTTTCTTGTGTCTATAGCACCAAACAAGATGGGAAAGCAATATCCCAACTTGTGAGACATGACCAAAGATTTTGGACTAGAGTAAGCGAGGTATGTACCATTAGTTAACCTTTGGTAAAGGTTCTTCGATTGGTTGATGTTGAGAAGCCTGCAATGGGCTACTTGTATGAGGTCATGGATAGATCCAAGGAAGCTATTTATCGGTACTATGAGGACAAGGGGGAGGAAGGACTCACCAAGAGAGCTCAGATATGGGGTGTGATTTATGAGCGATGGAATAACACTCTCCATCGTCCCATTCATGCAGCAGGGATCTACCTCAACCCTACATTCACTTATGCTTGTGGATGCAATTTTGATGGTGGGGTCATTGATGGTTTCCTCCAGTGTGTTCATAGGATGGTGTTGACTACAGCTGAACGCTCAAATATTTCTAAACAAAATAAGATATATAGGATGTCATCTCGGATGTTGGGCTATGATATGGTTGTCCAAGATGGGACCACAAGGATGTCAGGTAAGCTTCAATTTCAAACTTTGTATATTCCTTTTTATATATTACATATGAAATTTATTACTTGTTGGAAATACGAAATATAATGTGTTTTCTTCCTTTCATTTGATTCATTATAGATGTCTGGTGGAAACACTATGGTGGAAAGCTCCCAGATTTGTAGAAACCTGTCATTTGGATGCTTAGTCAAACTTGCAGTTTTTCAAGGTGTGAGCACAATTGGAGTGTCTTTGAAAATATACACTCCAAGAAGCGCAACATGTTAGAAATGTTAAAAAATGCAATAATCAAAATTTAAATTGTTTATATTTCTTTTTAATTTTATTTTTTACAATTTAGGAGTTACCATCACTAACTATGGCTCTCAATGTTCATACAGGCTAGGTACCCAATGCCTTAATGACTTGGTATATGTCTACTACAACCTAAGGTTGTTGGTGAAGCAACTTGAAAAATAACCTGACATAGAGGCCATTTCATTGGATGAAATTGACACCACTAGTTAGTGGAGGGTGGAGATTCAGGAGCCTGAGATGGAGGAGGCACAGGAGTGGTTGGAGCAAGAGCATGAAAATGATTTGAGGGAGGATGTGACAACGGAGGAGGAGGAGGAGGAGGATGTTTCACTTCGAGTGGATACATAGGTTGTGGAGGAGGTTGATCTTTCAGTGCATCCAATTCCACCACCACCTCCACATAGAGCCATACCTAGAGTTGGACTTGGGTCAGTTGGGACTAGGAGGAGGCAACACACTTTTCCTTCCACCTCGTCCCCATCACTTACCACCTTAGGTGGAGCATATCGAGTAGCTGAACCTTCCACTCCAAGCTCATCCTAATTACCTCCATGGCCTCCTACTGCTTCCAGAGGAAAATTGGTGCCCTTTACCCGTAAAAGGGGTAGAGCGGCATGGCCTAGAGGGAATCAATGATTTGGATTCATATGATCTATCATTTTAATTTTATTATGTACTATTTATTATCTAGATACCTCATGAAGATTCATCTCATGAGATACATTTATTTTGATCATTTTATGTGATTTTGTATCTACTATCATCCTATTAGGGACATGTTTTAGAATTTTGAGTTTAGTAATGATATGTGACCACTTGAAATCTTATGCATCTTATTTGTTAGTTGTATTTTCATATTTATGTAGCAATGTGTCTATTTGTTGTTGTTGTTTCTTTACATGTTTAAAAAATTGAAAAAATGAATGTTTTTTGTATTTTTTTGAGGTCTTGCGACATTTTCTGAGATATTCCAATATTTTCCATCAATGTCACGGATAAATTACATTCCAAACCCTCATAAATACTTTCCCCGAGATGAGATATACAACATTGGTTGTAACAATTTCATAATAAAAATTGTAAAAATAGTTACATTCATGAAGACCTCTCATAGGTGAGATAAATGGGTAATAAATAATAACATTTATTAAATGACTTAAAGTTTATTTCAAAGTAGATATAAAGGCACATATTAAGCATATTGCCAATAAAAAGGTCCATGATCTTCGAGGTTTAACGATTGAAATGGTCAAATGGAGAGTTCAACCTTTGCATGCACTTCTCAAATATGTATTTAATCAAGTTGTATTACATGGGTTGCATTTATACTTTTGGGTTAACAATGCGGTACCTATTCATAAAGGTAATGAAATAAATAATGTGACAACCTACAAAACCATCATGGTTAGTAGCGTATTTTCCAAGATACAACACATCATAGGGAGTACAATAAGTAAATGGGTAGAAGAAAACAATTTTGGGGATCCTTCTCAAGTTTTTTTTTACCTAAGCACTCAACCATGACCCCCTGATAACTCTTAGAGTTGTTGCTAAGAAAGTATGAGGCAAAGGTAATAGTATTTGTATTTTCCTTGTCCATTTTTCTAAAGCCTTTGATATAGCGTCTTGAATAAAACTTTAAGAAAGAATGAGAAAGTTAGAATTCTAACTGAGTGAAAAGAAGCAACTTTTTTCTATGTGAAAATATTATCACGAAATTGGTGGTACCCACAAATTATAAAAAATGAAATGGGAAAGTCAAAATCAAAAACAATATTGTAAGGGTAAAACAAGGATTTCCCCTCTCCAACATGATTTGGATTATTTAAATATCATTAAAAATATAGGGTCATGAAGGATGGGGGAGGAGAAATATTCATAAAAGGTTATTCTTTATTATTGTTGATTTATGCAGATGATGTTGTGTTATTGGAAAAGTACCAAATAGTTTCCAAAGACATTAGTGCCTTAAACACATTTTGTAGTTATTGTGAAACATAAAGGGTTCATTTAGTGAACCAACAACATAGCACATTTGTTCATGGAATATTAAAGAATACCACTAATTTCACTAGATATTATAGAATACCTCTCAAAATCATTTTGTTGAACCCCCCTCTTAATACACATTTCTATTTTAAAAAATCTCTATTTTCACTATCTATATCCTAGGTATCATTTTTTTCATGACATTTTTAATACTCCTTTTATTTATACCCTCACTATGTGACAACTTTTATAATTCATGGATGAGGATTATGCAAATTAATAGAATGTAATGTTTTTCATTGTTTTCTTTCTTATTTTGTTTTTCTTCCTTATAAAATTGTCTACATTACACTCTTCAGCGGGTGGGGAAAATCATTTGTATAAGCTACATGCACATATTCCTATGACCCTTTATTTGTTTCTACCTAATTAGGATTCATTATAGATTCCTTCCACCATGTATATTTTCCATGTCTTGGTCAAATCCTCGATTTCAACATGCCCTAGATTAATGTGAGAATACATATAGTGGGTTGATATGTGAGAGTTGAGGGTATGAAGAGCCCTACAATGCATAGAAAATTGTATAGGTTTTTGTATATGTGAGATATTTTCATGTTTTAAAGAGGGTTGAGGTTGTCAAATAACGAAGAATATGAAGAACATCAAAGGAGAAAGAATGTGTGATTATGGATCTTGAAGGGTGAAAACTAATCTAGTTAGAAACCACCTATTCAACTTCTCCCTCCCCTCGATGCCTAATTAAAACCTCCCTCCCCTCCTTCATCTCCCCCCTATAACTAATTATAAACCCCCCTATTAACTATTTATTTCTAATACATTAATAATAGCCCTTGACTATTATATACTTGACAATGTATTGCTTTCATTTTTTAAAATTTTAAACCCCCAATATGAACTCACATGTTAGAATATTTCTTAATTGGTGAATCCTTAGTGATTTGAAATGAAAGTTAATGTGAATAAAACAAAGGTAATGGTATAGGTATTAAGGGTAACTTTATATAACCAACACATCTAAAAGTGATAAATTGGAGGTAGTTCATTCTTACAAGTACACGGGTCTTGAATTTGATTCCATTTATAATTGGAACTAATGTGTAAATAAATGTGTAATAGGATGTGTGGAGGATATTTATCCTATGCACAATAAATATAGATATTAAATTCAATCGCGTAGTTGGAAATTTAAGAAGTTGGGCTTTATAACACTAGTTTTTTATGGTTGTGAATTTGGGGCCACACGTCCACAAAGAATCTTGGAAGAAAGTCGAGAGAGTTTAGAAATAATTCTCATTAGCAAAAGTAGAAGTTAAAATTCAAACTTTTTACTCTATGATGTTAGTAGAAACATCTATATTACCATTAGAAGGAGAAGCATTATGTCAATTTGTAACTTATATAATCAAAACAAAACATTTTGAAACCAAACGAAGATTGCAACTCAAAATTATAGAGTTAGTATGGCGAATGGATAAAATGGATTAAAAAATGGCTAACTAAAGATGAAGAGAACCACTAGATATTAGAAACTTTGTACAAAATAAAGTAATAGAAAATTTGTTAAAAGATCCTCCATCAATATGAGATTAACCCAATGATTACTTACATAGAACTTTAATAATATCTAAAAGTGAAAATTCATATTCATAAAAAAACAATTTTCACACTTCAATAGATGTCAATAGTGCTCACCATATAATAGTTGAAAATGGGAGAAAGAAAAAATAAACCCATACAACTTATATATATATTTATTTTGCAAACAAAGAGAAATTGAGTACATGGAAATTGAGAAATAGTTGAGATTATGACATGACATCAACGGTGCTAATGCAAATTTCTATAATTGTAATTATTCATATGATATTATAAATAATACAACATCTTCTATAAAAATAAATTAATAAATATTTATTATTATTTTATAGCATCTTATTTTTAATTATTTATATTTTTAATATTATAATGTTATGTTATTAAAGAAATATTACAATAATAGAGTTTCTTACATATTATTAGTTTTCACCTTGAGGTTAAATTGCAATGGGGGATAGTATTTGGTTTCATGTGTACTAAGGTTATATGCTATTAGAAAACACGTGACCTTGTTGGAGGTTGAGTGATGACTCTAAGAGATATTGGATTTCTTGGCGAATACTATCTAGGATAAAACTCCATTTTGGTCATGGAGTAAGACCTAAAATTTATTATGATTGACTAAGAGCTTGTCTTCCTCGGATGTAAGGAAACAAATTAATGACACAAGAGCTAAGTGTGGTTTTCCTTGAACAACTATGATGAGTCATATACGGATAACAACTAATGATAATTGTCCTCACTATTAGTTAACAACTGAATTATAAAATACTTTTCCACCTTCTAAAAAATATATACTATTAACTTTCACCTACTAAGTGAGCATCAACACATTCTCGTGAGACCTATTTATAGCACTATAATTTTTCATATTCAAAAAAAATATTTATGTGCTAATTATAACTAATAGAACATCATGCATACATGAATATTTGATTGATATGTCGTCGTTATTTTAGTGCAAAAGAGAAAGGCACTTCTTCTCACACATTTTAGTGCCTTATTTTCCTATTATGGAGTACGTTCCTCTTAATTTTCCAACGATTTTCCATTTGAGAAAGTTATCTACGACTGAATCTGGAAACTTACACAATATGATCCTCTACCTGATTCTAGTTCATCCTGTCATTACAGACAATTGTTCCAAGCTAGAATCCAATGCCAAGTTTAAGTTGGAACACAAGCATACTCGAAGAGAATTTACTATTTTATTTTAGTAATGGTTAAGAACATGTGTTTCCTCCTTGAAGGTCAAGGGTTCAAATACCCCTTGTTCCACAAACAAAGGGGTATCATACACCAATTTTGTGTCTCTTGATCATGATCTTAAAGTAGATTATTATTATTATTATATATTATCGATAATGATGTGAATTAATATTTCTTTTTCCAAGGAAAATTTTGCAGAAAAATAATGAATATTTCTATGAATGGTAAATGTTAAGGAAATTGATTATGAAAGGATCAAGAGTGTTGAACTTGTGACCCCCCCCCACCCCCAAATCAACATTAAGAAAAATATTTCATATCTAACTCATGATCACTTGAACTAACCCTTAAAATTCTAGATAAAAATCAATATATATCCAAACACTCAAACTTGAAATAACCTTAAATTTTATATCCTTACAAACTCATTATTTAAAATTTTACATAATTTTAAAACAACCCAACATACTAAGTTTAAAAAATAATAATAAATGTCCTATAGACCAATTCATAGAGTGTTTTGTGAATGCCTTCTAAGGAAACCCTAGATCGTTACCCTCTCTCTCTTTGTGATTAGCCTTTTCATTATGGTTGGGGAAGAGCTCGACCCACCCAATGAGTTTGAAGCATATATTGAAGCCTTCAAGTAGCTCATGGGTTCTTTGGAGAACCCCTCAGCTCGACTCACCCAATCCAGGTTCGTGAAACAATTGGATCAAATCTCAAAGATTGTTATTCCTCGCGTAGCTGTTTGCGGGAAAGATATGTCTTATGCTTCCAAAGGTCTTATTGGGCAGTTGACTAGTCTCTATCCCTCCCCTCGGAAGATCGAGATTTGGATTTCATAGAACTGGAAACCTTTGATTCGAGGAAGAATGAGTCATTTTTTATGTGGTAAGGGATTCTATATTTTTTATTTTGAGCATAAAGAAGGTCAAAAACTTATTCTTTTCATCAGGCCATATTTTTTGTGTCGAGAGGTCTATATTTGAACCGGTGGACACCGAATTTTGATCCTGAATATGACATTCCAACAACATTTCTTGTTTGGGTTTTTCTACCCCATATTCCATTTCACTATTGGGGATATGAGGTTATGAAGTGTATATGGGATTCTCTCAGGAAATATATTGATAAAATTGAACCAAATCCATCAGTGTTCACTTGTGAAATTATCTGTGTTGATGGAGATATGGAAAAGGGACTTCCCAAAGCCATCAAGATCTCTTTAGAAGACTGGTCACATATTTATAAATTGGACGATGAAAAACTTCCTTTCAAATGTAATTATTTCCATGAATATGGGCACTTTGCCTATAACTTTCCACAAAACAAACAAAAGTAGGAGGTTGTGGGAGAAGAACAAGAGGTGGTATGGAAGCAGGTCAGAAAAAAAGAAAATCTGGGGAAAAATAATAGGCAAGCCTCAAGTTCATCAAACCCCAATAGAATCCCCAACGCAACACAAAACAAGTCAGCAGGGGCAAGCATGACTAATGGAGGAAGAAGGAAAGAAAGCACAAACTAGGTCAAGGCTTTGTTATCAATAGAGAAACAATATGCCTTTTTATGTGAACCGTCAATGGGTAAAGAATACAAAGTGGCTTTGGATCCAAACCCTAACACAACAAGCGACATCCCCTTAGAGGTTACCTCCCAAGATTTAGAAGGTGATGAAAGAGACTATGGTGAAGAAGAAAATTTCCAAGAATCCACTCAAGAAGTCATTCAAGAAATGGAACAACTAGTTCTTATGGAATGGGTTCCTCCCAAAGGGTCATCATGACAGGAATTTGAGGAGGGAGAAATACCATAGGAGAAAACAAGAAAATCGGGAAGGATATCACATAGAGAAACCAGAGAAGAAACAACCAACAAAGAAAAATCCTAGGGGAGTAAACATTACTAGTGGGTGGGCCTATGCAAATCCTAGATAATGAAATTCCTCTTCTGGAATTGAATAGGATTCGACAACAACTCAAAGGTCAAAGCTCTCAAAGACCTCATCAAACTAGAGAAGCCTTTTGTAATCCTCTTCCATGAGACGAAAATGGAGGAATACGTGGCACTATCAAGTGTGAGAAAATCTATGTGAAATGGAGAAGGAATAGCTAAAAGTTCAGTTGGATCATCAAGAGGAACTATGACTCTATGGGATTGATTTCAATGGGAACTAGATGTATCTTTCTGTACTAACCATTGGATTCTTATTGTTCTTAGGAAAAAATAATCAACTCTTAAGTTTTCTATTTTAACTATATGTATATGCAAAATAGATACTCAGAGAAACTAGAATGTTGGAGTTCCTTGTTTTTTTTCAAGGAAACTCTGGACATAACTATTGTTATAGTAGCAGGTGACTTGAACACCCATCTTCATAATTTAGAAAAAAAAGAGGTGGGAGCTCTATCTGAGATCCCATGTGAGAAAAATTGGAAGATCTAATCTCGGATTGGAATCTTCAGGATATAAAACCAAATAAAGGAAAATTCACTTGGAGAAACACATGGTCTGGTCTCATCCATATTGTCACTCATCTAGACCACTTTGTTATCCATAGTGACCTTCTTCTCCTTCCCTTTTCCATCTCCGTGAGAATTCTTATCTTTTCTTTCTCTTATCAAAAGCCGATCACCCTATCCCTTTCCCCTCCTCATAACTTTGGTCCCATATCATTTCATTTTAATCCCCTTTGTCTAGAATTCAATTTTGTTATCTCCCTTGTTAACAAGGGCTAGTCCTCCCCTATTCTGGGCTCCCCGAATTTTGTCCGGGAAAGAAAATTGTGGTTGGTGAAACTGGCTCTGAAAGAATGGGCAAAGGATTCTTACATCCATCACTCTCTAGAAAGAGTTTCTCTCATTTCATATCTAGAATTAATCCAAAGTGAGATGGAAAACCATGAAGTAACAAAAGCCTCCCTTAAAAAGGAAAAGGAATCCTATCAAAATCTACACTCAACTTTACATAAAGAAGAAGAAAAATGGAGGTTGAAATCCCATAGTATTTGGCTCTCGGTAGGATATTCAAACATTCCTTATTTCACAGACAAGCACAACAAAGAAAACAAAAAAATATTGTCTCAAAAATTCAATCAAAATATGGGCAGGTGATTGAAAATTTTGATCAAATAAAGGAGGCAGAAGACCAACATTTTGAGCATCTATACACCCAAAATATCACCAAGGGAGAAGAAATATGTGAGAATGATATGATATAGAATATTCCACATTACATAAAGGAATAGGAAAATAATTCCCTCATAAATAAATTAGTGAAGAAGAAATGTCCCATGCTCTATGGGAACTTGAACATGATAAATCCCTGGGGCCTGCTGGCTTCTTTGCCCAGTTTTTTAAACACTTTTGGGATACAATCAAATTTGATTTGAAAATAATGATTAACTACACCTTTAAGAAAAAGAAAGTGGGCAGAGCTACCAATTTGACATTCTTGGCCCTTATTCCCAAAGAAACCGGTCCCTCTAACTTTTCTAGATTCAGGCCTATCTCCCTTTGCAACACAACATACAAAATCCTGACTAAAATTATTGCAAGATGCATCAAACCTATTCTTTCCAAACTCATATCAAAAAAATCGGGGAGGTTTCATGGAGAACAAACAAATCACATATAATATTATTTTGGTACAAGAAGCAATCCACTCAAGCATGATCAATATGGATAAAAGCATGGTGATAAAACTAGACATGGAAAATTATTTTGATTGAGTCAAGCACTCCTTCCTATTCTCAGTTCTCCAAAAATGTGGATTCTCAGAAGAATTTATAGATTGGATTCAAGTATCCATAGGCTCCCTTTGGATTACCCCAATGATAAATAGAAGGCCCACTCAATTCTTCAGATCAAGCAAAGGCCTCATGCAAGGATCCTCTATCTGGAAACTCTTCAAATATGCATAAACACTTATTCAATATAAGTTATCCTGGGCCCCGAGGAATGGAGAATCCATCAATATTTGGACTGATAGTATAATGGGCAGGGTGCCTTTGGGACAAGTTGAAGAATTAAAGCCCCTTAAAACCTAGAGCATCATCTTTGGCCTCACCAAGCTAGTCGAATTTTCACTTTGGTCAAAATATGGGAAGTGGACTAGATGGAAGAGTCTCTCCACACCAGAACATCTTTCATCTCTGGTTCCCAAATTGTATAATATTCTTGCAAGTTATGCTCCTGTTGAAATTCAAATGAAAGACACATGTAGTTGGGGGGAATCTACATACTCGGTAAAACAAGGATATCAACATTTGGTGGTGGATTTTCCAAGGCATCCTAGTTCTAAGCTCTGGTCCATAATTTGGCTCAACCCCTCTCTTCCAAAAATTAATGATTTATGCTAGGTCTTGGTTCAAGAGAAGCTTCTTACCGTGGAAAATATTCAAAAAGGGGGAATTTTTGTACCATCTTGGTGTGCACTATGAAAATCGACAACAAAAACGTCCCAACATATTTTCTCTGATTATGCCTTTTCAAATCATACATGGAATCAAGTATAATCTCCGCTTCTCCTTAAATATAACCCCCCTTCAAATTGGAATGTTGTGTTCATATGTTGGAAACAAATATATGCTGACAGCTTCACTAAAAAACCTCTCTTTGTGAGCTTGTGGAAAATGATCCCTAAATTAATATGCTAGGAGATTTGGTTGACAAGAAATAAGGACATTTTCCAAAATAATTTTATCCCGCCATCTGGAGCACTCTCAATGGCCCACATCCTTTTATCCAAAGTATTCTATGTAATATCAAGACAGTCAGACTCTCTCTCAAATATTGATGAAGTAGAAAAAGTATGGGTCACAAGCATCCTCAGTTCCTGCTTCTTTCATCTTTCTCCATTGGCTTCTCCCACACCTCCTAGGCATATTTGGCACCTCAAACTCTCTGATCATGATTTTTTCCATTGGCAACAACAACAAGCATCGATCATAGTATTCTTTGACGGGACTTCAGAAGTAAATCCAAGGGCGGCAGGTGAGAGGGGAGTCATCCATGACTCTGAAGGAAACCCTATTACTAATTATTCTTGGGGGTTGGGGAACAACACAAATAACCAAGAAGAAGTCCTTGGGGTGTATATGGGAATGCAACTAATCCAAGTAGAAAAATCCACTCAAGTCCTTGTCATAGATGAATATGATCTGGTCATTAAGAGGCTTCATATATTGAGTAAAAATAATCATTTTAACCTTAAGCATGTAATGTTCCTCAACTTAACCAAGGAACATTACTATGTGGAATACACATAAAATTAAAATTTTTCTTGATAATTTATTTATTGTAGCTTACCAGCCACCATTTATACATATAATTAACTAGATTCTAATACCCATAATTAAATGCATCTAATACATTCTAAATGAACATTAATGTAGCTAATAAATCATCTATAACATCACATAAAAAAATTCTCATTCACAGAGTAAAATGCATAGCCATAAGACTCATAAGAAAACTCATATAACAGACAAACACTTATCTTTAAAAGAAAGTGTGTGCAACCAGCTGCTTGGGAAGGATGTTCCACCCAATCATAGACTTATTTTTCCAGATCTCAACAACAAGTCACCCTCGCGCTGGTGCTAGGAATCCACAAAAGAAGGGTGCCTCTCACAGTCCCCTCATGGCTCAATATCTCACAACCCACTCGTAATGTCCTACAACTATCCTGGATTTCCTTCATCTCTCTTCCTCTTGACCTGCCCAACCCAAGGAATGTACCCCTTCACTGCTCTCAGTCCATTGGGCATCCCATTTGTTTATTAGGTTCTCTCCGACGCAGGTAACCAAGAATCTCTCTACTGGAAACTCAAGGGAAAATCATTGCCAAGAAAACTACCAGGAAAACAACAACACTTGTTGTTGTAGTGAAACTCACACAGGAGATCATTCTTCAATCCTGACAACCTCGCTCTTTAATTTACAACTCCAAAATACTCCAATAACTCTCCAACACGCTCCAGAATTTGCCCAGTCTTCCTGCTCTAGCTCTAGTGCTCTTTTCCCCTACTCTCTTCTTTTTTTTCATGCGAAGATTGAGTGTGAAAAATTATATATTCTCCCCATACAAATTTCCTCTATTTTCCCAATACAACTGACTTCTCACTCTGCCCAATGTTCATTATACTGCAACCCCATGTTTCCAATAACTATGGGAGTGACTTCTACACCCACCCCCTCACAGGTATTCAATGATTGGACTTTCATACACTCAAATATAAAATAGATGGTTGACTTAAAAGATAATAGAATTCAAAAATATGGGTTTGAATTAATACCCATAAACCATTTCCCCCTTGGGCCCCTCTTAGAAAATCCCAAACATCCCCTCTCTTGTGTATTAATTATCACCCATCTATGCCCATATTCCTAACAGTTGGTATCACATTATTTTTATTTAAAAACATGTAATACATTCTGCATATTACATCGTTTGTCCATAGCCATATTCATATCTACATTATGAATTAATTAAACTAGGGATTATAGTGGGGATGTTACATTCCCTCTCCCCTACAATTGTGCATCGTGCCCGATGCACAACACCATGCCAAAATACATATACAAATTTACATAATAATATTCAAAAAATAAAATTGTGCAATTTGTTTACTCTCCATCAGCAATTCCAACCAAAATCTCTCATTCTTCTCAACCTATTGACCCAAGGAATGTGCCCCCTTCACTTCATTTAGTCCATCGAGCTACACCATTCTTTTATCAGGGTTATGAATGTAGATGACCAAGAATTCTAAGATATGGTTCCAGAATCTAGATACCCAAAAACAGAGTCTTGCATTTTTAACTTCCATATTCTTCAAAATTGACAAAACTTTGCAGGTACTCCTCCTGCATAGTTTCTTCATGCTTCCATGTTGCATCTTCAGGACCGTAGAAGGTCCATTGAACCTTTACCATCCCTATGGCTTTGTCCCTAAGAACTTTGATTTCCCAGTCTAGGATGTGTACTAGTTCCACCCGGAAATTCCCTTCGTTTTCCACCTGGATCACAGTCCAATCATGGATAATTTTAAGGATGGGAATTTATATTAAAATGTAGAAACCTGGGCTAATATTACTAGTTCTCAATATGCAAAATGTAAAATGTTTGGCGATACTTTTGTAAAAATATTCACATTTCTAAGGATTTTATATATTTTATATAAAATTTTGGCGATTTTTTAGGTAAAATAATTTTATTCTTTAGAATTTGGGCGAATCATTTTTAGAAAAAAATGAAAATTGATGAATCCTTTTTTGGGGAAAACCATGGAAAATTAGCCCATTTGCGAAATTTATCGCCTAAAATCATCTATGAGTCCAATCAATTATGTGGTTAGAGTTAAGCACATATTTCTTTAATAATGACACGTGAAAATATTATGCACTCTCATGGATGCCGGAAATGCTAGCATGTATTCCATTAGCCTTATTTTCTCTAATATTTCGAAATACCCACAATATCTTGCTGCCAACTTTGGGCAGCAACCAAATCTCATAAAACTTCTCTTTGCTTTCACTTTGAGAAAAACATGTTCTCCCACTTTAAAATATCTAAAAACTTTGTTCTTGTCTGCATAAATTTTCTACCTATCATGGGAAACATTTAAATTATGTTTAATCTTTGTCATTTTCTCTTCCATTTCCCTTAACAAATATGGCCCAATGATAGCTCTGTCTACTGGGTTATCCTAGCTCACTTGTGTGTTACACTTCCTTCCATACAATGCTTCAAATGAGATCATTTTTAATGAGGCTTGGTACCCATTATTGTAAGCAAACTCTACTAAGTGGATGTAGTCTTGACACATTGATGATTAGTCATCGCATACATTTTGAGGATGTCTTCAATTATTTTGTTAGTCCTCTATGTTTTCCCATCCGACTCTGGGTGATAAGTTGTACTGAGATTTAACTTTGTCCCGAAGATTTTATCAAAACCTTGCCAGAACTTGGATGTAAACTTGGAATCTCTATCTGAAATGATTTCCTTAGGCACTCCATGTAGCCCGACAACTTCCTTTATGTAAATATATGCAATATCCGTTTCTTTGTGTGTTGTCATTACATGAATAAAATGTGCAACTTTTGTTAATTTATCCACCACCACCATGAAGGAATCATGTTGCTTCATTGTTCTAGGCATCTTTGTAATGAAATCAATCGTAACCACTTCCCATTTCCACTCAGGAATGGGCAATGGTTGTAACATACATTTTGGATGTCTATGCTTTGTCTTCACTTTTAGGCATTCTAGACACYTGGCTATGTAATTAGCCACTTCTTTCTTAATCCTTGGCCAAAAATATTGGCTTCTTATAGCTACAACTATTTTCTGATATCCTAAGTGCCCAACATATGGCACATTGTTCATTTCCCTCAGCACTATATTTTTCAGCTCTTCAKAATTTGGCACATATATTTTTCCTTTGTACATGAGGATTCCATCCTCTTTCAACTCATAACAATTAAATTTTTGTTTTGAATTGCCTTGTTGCAATGTCTCTTTTATTTTTACATATTGTTGGTTTGAATTTCCAGCCTCTAAAAGTTTTTCTTTTAAATTTGTGTTGAACATGTTGATGGTTGAAATATGTTTTTCATGAGCTCTTCTACTGAATGCATCGACCACCTGATTTTATTTTCCTTTTATATGTTTAATTTCAAAGTCATACTTGCTCAGAAATTCCAACCATGTAGTTTGTCTGGCATTTAGTGTTGGTTTTCCAAACAAATGTTTCAGACCACAGTGGTTTGTCCTTAGTTCGAATATTTGACCCATGAGGTAATGACTCCACATTTTTAGTGCATGTACAATGATTGTTAATTCCAAGTCATGTGTAGCATAATTCCTTTCATGCTCTTTTACTTTTCGAGACTCATAACAAACCACATGATCCTTTTGACTAAGGACTCCACCGAGCCATTCCTTGCTTACATTAGTGCACACCATAAAATCTCCATCTGGATGTGCACTTGTCAAAATATCTTTCAAATTTTGAAAACTTTCTTCACATTTGGGAGTCCATTCAAATTTCACTCCCTTCTTTTGCAAAGAAATGATTTGGATTGCAATATTTGAAAACCCTTTTATGAATCTTCAGTAATAACCCACAAGACCCATAAATGATTTGTCCTCTGTCACATTTCTTGGCACTGGACATCCTCTAATGGCCTTTATTTTCTCGAGATCAACTACTATCCCCTCTGTTGAAATAATATGCCCCAAGTAATGAATCTTCTTTTCATAAAAGATGCACTTACTTAGTTTTGGTAACACTTTTTGTTCTCTCAAAACTTGCAGCACCATTCTCAAATGTTTCTCATGCTCTTCTTCTGTATTTGAGTAAATGAGAATATCATCTAAGAAAACAATCAAAAACTTGTCTAGGTCCTTCCTGAACACTCCATTCATCAGACACATGAAAACTGTTAGGGAATTTGATAGCCCAAATGGCACGACTGTAAATTCATAATGTCCATATCTTGTCTTGAATGGTGTCTTTCTAATATCCTCTTCTTTTATCCTCACTTGATTGTAACCTAATCTCAAGTCAATCTTGGAAAAGATAGTTGCACCTTTCCTCTGATCAAATAAATCATCAATCCCTGCAAAATGATATTTTTTCTTTATGATGACCTTATTTAGTTGTCTCAAATCAATACATAACCTTAATGTTCCATCTTTCTTCTTTACAAAAAGAACTAAGGTTCCCCACGGTGACACACTTGGGCGTATATACCCATTCTGCAAAATTTCTTCAAGTTACATCTACAACTCTTTCAATTTTGATGTGCCCATTCTATAAGGTGTCTTGGACACTAGGAAAACTCCTGACACCAAACAAATAGAGAAATCCATGTCTCTCTTTGGTGGAAATCCTGGGATTTCCCCAAAAACGTCTTCAAAATCCATCAAGACCGGATGGTCTTCAATACTTTCCACTTTATCTCTGCTTTCCTCTTCCATATGGGCTACAAAAATTTGACATCCCTTCTTGAAACTCTTTTTCAGCTCCATGACTGAAATTTATCTAACAAATACAACTCTCAGAATGCCTTGAATCTTTCCTTACTGTCCATTCTCATCAAGACAAGTTATTGTCTTATTGTAACATTCTAGGACAACATGGTGTTTTTCCAACCAATCCATGCCAATTAGACAGACCTATGAACCCAATAATATGATGTTGACATCCACCTTTGTGTTGATTCCATTCATGTATATTGGACAATATTTAACCAACTCATTGATCTTCCTTTTAACCCATGTGGATAACTGAAGTAACCAAGATTTATTATTCTTACTCCTTTGTAAGTGAAACCTTTGAACATTGTTAGATTTTATGTAACTATGGCTAGCTACATAATCAATTAAAATTGTTATGGGTTGGTTATCAATCTTACCTTCCACTTCAATCATGGGGGATTGATATTGTGCTTGCTTGTTGTCCAAGTATGCACAAATCCTTGGCATGATTCCTCCCATATCTTCAATTGTTTCATCCTCCTGAATGTTGTAAAAAATCCTCATTGTTTCTCCTTTGTGAGGGAAGTCCCTATATAAGTGATTTTCCTCACATCCCCAACATTGTAAAAGATGTTTCCTTGGCCTTTTCCCAAATGAATCTATTGTCTTGTGTTCATTTTGGGATGATTTTCCTTGCTTATTATCTTGGGAGTTGTTCTTGAAAAAGGGTGGCTTAAAACCTTTCTTCCTTTACTCTTTCTTACCCTTCATCTTTTCATTCCGAGTCTTTTGGAACACTATCCTCCCTTTTCTCTGCTCATAAAGAGTTTTTTCTCTCCTTATGGCTTCCTCCAAAGTCTTGGGGTTATCATATTGTATCTTATCACTATAAAAAGAGGGTAACCTAATTAGAAACCTTTGGATTTTGACATTCTCATCATTTATGAAGTTCACATACTTCAACAATTCAAATAATCTTTTCTCACATTCATCCATTGTCACTGATCCGGATTATTTTTGGCACGAAATGAGATCGGAGATATAATAAAGAAATGCACAGAGATATCGCAGATATTCAATAATATAACAGAAATGTATCATAGATGCAACCATAAACACAGATATACAGTAATACATGATTTCTATTAATGAAATAAATGTACAGAGACTGTAAAATACAGAGTGAAAGACTCGATAGAATGGTGGAAGCTTATCTCTGAGAAGAGATGTGACGGCTACTCGCATTCGCAAGAGGATGATTACAATGAGGCTTTGAAGGCCTTTTTACAATAAACAAGAATGAAAAAATTCCTAGACATCCAAAAACCTATCCCTAGGAGATGAAGCACCAAAAGTCATGTGGGCCCCATTTGGGTAAGTTAGTACATCAACTTCCCGGGGTCGTAACTTTTGCATACGATCTCCGTTTTAGGCGCATGATAGCTCGTTGGAAAGGTATCGTCAAGGAGATTCATTTTGGGGGCTCAATAATGCCTTTGATTATCATTTAGAAGCTCGATCTCGAAAAAACTTCATTTAGGCCCTCAAAATGGCCGCAGAAGTTAAAACCTGCTAAAAATAGTAAATGGCCAAAATTGCCAAAAAACTATTCTGAGCCAGTTGGAAAAGGCAGGTGGCCATCGATATCCACCTTGATCAGCCACACTTCCCAACTTGAGTTCAAATAACTCTTTCATCTTTCTTTCATAGTAATGCTCTAATAAATATTTCTCTTGGAATATCCCTTGAAATGCCTCTATGAGATATTCTTATCGTCAATGCGCTTTGTTTTCTTAAGCTGATCCCACCACATGGATACCTTTCCTTGCAAGTGGTAGGTTGCAATTCTTGTTTCTACCCTAGAGGGATAATCATGTAGCTGGAAATATTTCGTCATTTCCAACATCCAAGCCTCAACCTTTTCTCCCTTCATGTGCTCATCATTGAAAGTATGTGGCTTGATTTTTCTGATTTCACCTTGTAATATGTCTCCCTCGGGCCTTCTCCTATGTCTCCTCACAGGATACACACTTGATCTACTACTTGGCCCTAAGCATGCATGAGTTCTCCTAGTGGATTGCCCTGGAGAATGATGATGCCAGCTCATGCTCCTTGACTGCTTTTCATTCTCATGCCCATCCCTTCTGCTATGGGATTTGAATGATGTCACTTGCACTAGTTGATTGCTTAGTGGTAGAGTCTTTATTGGCTCGCTTCTATAGTATGTTCAAGCTCTAAAGCATCTCTTCTAGAGCCTTCATCATATTCTCATTATCATCCCTATAACTTTGCACTTCTCTCTGCACACTTCTCATAGTCGCAGGCTCCTGCCTGTCTCTTCTTCCATTACAATTTTTCTCGACATTTCCCATACTGACATGTATCCCTTTAAATTATTCTTCATGACTATAGGACCCTTGGGCATCTTCCATTGTTGTGGTTCTCATATAGGAACCAAACTTCATTTATGTACCTCTAAATTCTGCAAGAAATGTGCATGCAAACAATTTTCTGTTAGAAAAAATATATACACGATTTTGGAAAAGAATGCATAAATGTTTTATGTCATTTAATTCCACCAATCATCTTCTTCTGAGTTGACTATAAACCTTACTGCCCATATCAATTTTCTAGGTTGATAAATGGATTCTACCATTCGAGATATTTCCAATGACTGTTTTCTTGTTCAATTTTGAGCTCTGAGTAGAAAGTTATAGTCATCTAAATATTGTTAATTTACCTCATTTTCCTTTTTCTTTTTTCTTTTTTTCTTGCACCCTTTTCATTCTGGTACTAATAATCTCGGACACCAACTTATGTCAATTATAGAAGTAAAACTGTCAAGAACTAGGGAAATTTTTTATCAAGAATATATAATAGTAATTACATGGAATTCACAGCACTTCTCATATTTTTATTTTTATGCTCCAGTAAAAAACTGAAGCAATTTGGAAATGACAACTTTGTCCCTTTTCACCCCTTTTTCCAGACTAGAATTTAGAGTCAAACTAGCTATCTCCCAATATGTGCACTTCTGGAAAATTTTCACTAAACCAAATTTGTTTGGATTGATAGGTATACAAAAAGACAAGTAAATAATTTTTTTCAGTTTTTCCATTCAAAGACCCTTTTTCCCCTCTACAATTTCCAAAAATCCCCAAAAAGTGGCCCAGAATAGTGGATTTTGCCATGTTTCAGCATCCCCATTCCAACCCCCTTAGTATTTATTCAATTCCTTCATGGGTTATTTCCATGCCTACTTTTTGGATGCTCTCCAATAATTTCAACTTAATTTGGGTCTCTACCAAAGATCTGGACCTGAATCTTTAAAACTAATTATTTTACATTTTTTGACAAATCCCAACAGAATTGAACAATGGACCTCTCTGACACTTTTGTAGATCTCCTCGCTACGGAAAAATCCGATATGTTTCATCTCAATCGGACTAGATCTGCTCCAATTATGGACAAAATAGGATTTTGGCTCCAAACTTAGTTTTTTTTAACACTATGGAATAGTTTTGCCTACATGGCATCCTCGTTGTCATGGTTGATTATGTGGCATTTTGGGTTCACATGGCACCCTAAAGTAATGGCATGTCAAACCATTATCCAACCTGGTCCTGCCTCGTCAGCCTTTAGCAACTTCTTTACCTTTATTTCATAAATTAAATTATATTTGAGGCCCCATCGTACCCGGACACCCACTGGGAATTTATTTTACCATGGATGGGACAAAGGTCCCACCTCTTCTATCAGACTTACACGTGGCATCCATTCATTAGCTGCAGATATGGATGGGTCCCATCCCGTATCCTTTTTCCTCAGGCGTGCACAACTTGCATACCCCCAGATCTAATGGTGGTGAATGGGGGACGATCAACGACCCACATCGATCTTGCATTACCAATAGGTGTGAGGGTTAAAAACCCTCCATGATGCGAAGGGTGGTTTTCACCCATGATACATGGAGCCCTGCCATTGGCTTTGCATTTCAAAAGACCTTCTAGAAAACCACCATGGCACCATGCGACACCACTTACCGCTCTGCTTCAATACCACTTGTGGTATCGGTTGTCGCTCCGTTGGTAGGTCTTCCACCATGGATTTCCACTATTCCACCGACTGCCACCATGACCTTGCCACCTGTCACTCAACCATTGGTTGCGAGGCTGGGTGGGTCTCATCCCGCACCCCTTCTCTCAGGCACGTGGACTTGTTGGCTCTCATATCTAACATTCGAGATGATCGAAAGATCAATGGCCCACATTATTTTCGCATTGTGAAGTTGCCTGGATATTAATGGCATCTCACAATGTGATACCACTTATCGCCCAATGATAAGTGGCATCCTCCTATTTGTTTTGCATCGCCAAGAGCTTCCTCATAAACAACTTGGTCTCGATACGAAACCACTTTCGTGAAACTACTTATGGTTTTAGTCACCCCACTGGTCCCCCCACAACCGTGTTCCACAACCGTGGTCCACAACCTTGCCATCAGACCTGCCACTGTGGATCTACCACCATTCCAGTCCATGTCACCACTACCACGTCGCCACCATGTGGCCTCCACGTCACTGTTGACATCATGTATGGAAAAATACCTAAAATTTCTAAAATTTCAATTTTTTCCAAAATTTCATAATTTTAATTTCCGCACAAACCGTCATGGAAGTTCTAAAATTAAGTTTTCTACAACAAATTATGGACATGTGCATGTCAATTCGACTATTGCACACAAAATTTGACATCTCTGTGTCAACTCCTCAACAACTTCCACTTCAAAATTTGGGGATTTTGCCCAATTTTGCCCCATTTTACTCCAACCGATCTGTAATGTCCAAACATTTCCCCATTAAAGGGCCAACAATGTTCAAACTGATGTGAAAAATGGGGATTTTAACCCTGGGATCCATTCCTTAATTTCCCATGAATTTCCCCCAATTTCATTTAAACAATTTTGACCATTTGTTTGTAAGCATTCCTTGAGCTTAATTATGCAATTCATCTTCTGCGTGTTGAGTATGACCCATGCAGACTCAATGTTTGAACCCGAAACTTTGATACCATTCTGTAACGTTCCCCAGCTTAACCAAGGAACATTACTATGTGGAATATACATAAATCAAAATTTTTCTTGTTAATTCATTTTCTATAGCTTACCAACCACCATTTATATACAAAATTAACTAGATTTGGATACCCATAATTAAATTCATCTAGAACATTCTAAATGAACATGAATGAAACTAATAAATAATATATAACAACGTATTAAAACATTCTCATTCATAGAGTAAAATGCACAACCATAAGACTCATAAGAAAACTTAGATAATGAATAAACATTTATCTTTAAAAGAAAGTTTGTGCAACCAGCAGCTTGGGAAGGGCATTCCACCCAACCATAGACTTGTTGTTCCATATCTCAATAGCAAGTCACCCCCAACCATAGACTTGTCGTTCCATATCTCAATAACAAGTCCCCTCACAACTCAATATCTCACAACCCACTGGTATTCTCCTACAACTATCCTGGACTTCCTCCATATCTCTTCCCCTTGACCTTCCCAACCCATGGAATGCACCCATTCACTTCTCTCAGTTCATTGGACGTCCCATTTGTTTATCAGGGTCTCTTTGACAAAGGTAAGAAAAAATCTCTCTACTGGGAACTCAAGAGAAACTCACTGCCAGGAAAACTATCAGGAAAGCAACAACAACACTTGTTGTTGCAGTGCAACCCACACAGGAGCTCACTCTTTAGGCCTGACAACCCGACTCTTCAATTTGTAGCTCCAAAATGCCCTAAGAATGCTCCAACATACTCCATAATTTTCCCAGCCTTCCTACTGAGTCTAACTTTGGTATTTTTTTTCCCTTCTCGCAGCTTGTTGTTCATGCCAAGACTGAATGGGAAAAATATTTTGTCTATTCTCTCCATACTAATTTCCTTTATTTTCCCAAGACAGTTGACTTCTCACTATGCCCAATGTTGATTGTATTGTAGCCTCATATTTCCAATAACTATGGGAGCGACTTCTACACCCATCCCCTAGCATGTATTAAATGATTGGACTCTCATACACTCAAACAAAAAATAGATGGTTGACTCAGATAGAATTCATAAATATGGGTTTGAATTAATACCCATAAGCCATTGCCCCCTTGGGCCCCTCTTAGAAACTCCAGGCATCCCTTCTATTGTGGATTAATCAACATCCATCTCTCTCCATATTCTCAATGGTTGATATCACATTATTTTTATTTAAAAATAGAAAATACATTATTCATATTACATCACTTGGCCATATCCATATTCATATCTACATTATGCATTAATTAAATTGGGGATTATAGTGGGGATGTTAAAAAGAGGATCTACCAAAAAATCATGAGTACAGAGCAAAAATTCAAATATGTAGACTATTACCACATCTATAGAAGACAGAATGGCTAAAGCCACAGAACAACTGGCCACCATTAAAATCAATGAGGAATAGTAGTTTTTTTTTGTGTATCTACAAAAACTTTTAAACCATTTGAAAAATTACAAGTCATTTTGAAATTATTTATATAATATCTTTTTTTTTCCTATTCACAATCTTCTTTATAATAAAATCCATAACCATTTATATCAACAAATAATAATAATAATAATAATAAATAAATCAAACTTTACAACAATATAAAAACAACACGTACAAAAATTGAAACCATTGGAATACCCTTATAAAGCTACTGCTCCACAGGAATAATTAGTCCTGCCTTAAAATTTACGGCGGCTTTTAAAGCGGTTCATATGTATTAACTCTTACACTAATTCCATCATCGTAATAATGGAGCCGTCGACAGGGATACATCGACATAAACATCAAGTCAAATTTCGCTTCCAGCCAACAGCCGAGTAAATGAATTTACCAGATCCTTTACTCTCGATGGGCGAGTTCTCTGTACTTTGTGATAGAGAAATGTCGCAACAAGTGCATAGAGACCGTTAGATCTGGAATACCTTTCATATTTTTAATGGCGAGTTCTGTGTGCTTTGCAATTTCTGATAGAATAATGTCTCAACAAAGTATATAGAGACTATTAGATTTGTGATCAATACGCAGCTTGCTGCAGAGTAACGGATATATCTTCAGATTGTTTTGGTATATAAGTTGAGATATATCCAATAGTGTATATATAATTTATCGTAGTCTTAAAAACTCTCAACAGAGTATATAGAGATTATTAGATTTGTGATCAATACGCAGCTTGCTGCAGAGTCTTTAAGACTGCAACGGATATATCGTCAGATTGTTTTGGTATATAAGTTGAGATATATCCGATAGTGTATGATAGTGTATATACCATCTATCGTAGTCTTAAAAACTCTGCAACAAGTTGCATATTAATTGCTATTAAATTTCTTTTAACTTGAAATTTAAAATGGTTAAAACCATTAATCTTAATTATTTTTTGACACCCTACTATTAACAATTGAAATGACAGGTTGACAGTTATAAGGATCTGAACAGAAACCCTATCCCTTCATTGATTGTTCTGAATAGAACATTGAAGTGAGTGATAAGTTTCTGACCCAAAACCTTACAAATATATAAAGTTTGGAAAAAGGACATGTCACTTTAAAGTCGCTGACAAGATTTTCCATGAGTAATCATGTAAATAAGAAAATTATATACCTCCTAACTGCTTACCCTATTACTTATTGATTCATATGGTTTCAAATGCCCAACGCGTCAATTCAAAGTTCAACCTATCACTTTCACTGGTAGATAAGTTTAACATTCTCTATGACGTCCAAGGGAAATCATTAAGTAGCTACACAACATTCAGTAGCATTTAATTAGAGTGGATGGGAAATCATTACTTAGAACTTTTAGACTATACCTGAAACTTGATCCATCCCAACAAATTCTAGTGGATATTGACTGTCATGGTTTACTTTAGGGTCATCAATAACCAGCCTGCTACCCAAGCATTAGCAGGGTTTAATGTCTGTGGCAAATAGTATATATATCTTGATGCATATATCAAGATAATTCGACGATATATATAGACTGGTTATTGATTGCCTTTACCTTACATTTGTCCAAGCATATGAGTGTGTACACATATTGTATATTAATGGAGTGTGTTAATGGGGATGCAATTTTCCCTCTTCAGTTATCTTTTCAAGCATATGAGTGTGTACATATATTGTATATTAATGGAGTGGGTTAATGGGAAGCAATTTTCCCTTTCCAGTTATCTTTTCTACAAGGTTAAAGTAATGTGGTTTTAAATTTCCGACAAATTCAAAACTTTGATTGATTAGCTGAGCATTTGGGTTGATTTAAAATGAGAAAACACAAGTAAGTTTATCTGTTTGCTCCTCTAAAGTAAAGTAAGTTGATCTGTTTGCTCTTGCCGAAGTCTAGGGTTTACCGTCTTACACTATGTGCACATACTATATATTAAATATGTCTTTCTGCACTTTGAAGTTCCCACCTGGCACGATGCCGCTGTACCGTTTCTCTTTGTTGCTGTACTTTCCATACATTTCTGTATGTTAAATGACATTTGAAGTTGTCACATGTTACGTGTGAAATCTTCAACCTTTGCCTTCCTCTCTACCTACCCTTTACCATACTGCATTGACCTACCTACCACAATACTCACCAGAAGTTTCCTGTGGATTTCATTCACCCACCGCGACATTTCTTGCTCTACCTACTCCCGTCCAAGTCATGGGTAAGTTTGCAATTCGAGGAGGAGGAGGAAGATTGGATTGAACTAAGGGAGTTGGTTTTTGAATCTAACTATTGCAAATTCCAAAAATATGGTGAGACAGCTACGCGTGAAGCACCTTCATTGATAAACAGAGAATCTCGGTTAACCAAACGTAAGGGTTTATGAAGCACTCGCATGAAAGTCGGAGTTTGATGAAAAACAGGAAACATACATTTTACTCTGAAACGTAATCTTTGGAAGAGTCATAGATGATTGCAAATTGCAACGTAGGGAATTACAAATACGTTGCATGTGCTTTACATCCTGGATGGAAGGTGCGTGTCCATGTGATAAAATGAGCGTCTTTTTTATTATAATAATACTAGCACAGTAGCAAAATAGTTGTTGGTGAACGTTTGAGAAGATGAAATGAATCTTTAAAAGAATATATTAAATTTTATTATCTATTAACAAATAAACTGTTGGGCTTCATTTATCTGGTGTTAATATTTTAATTTATGTCAATCACTTACGTGGCAATCAGTTAGCAATCAAAGTAATTTTTAAATTTGATTAGATAAATGTAAAAAAGTAAACACATAAACTGATGTCTTTATAATAGCTAGGAAGTTAATGATTGAAATCACAACCATTTATTTTGTGTGACTACTAAGAATATTCCAGTCATATTTAATCATGTCCATAGAAAATTTATTAAGCACTAAACCCCTATTAAATCTGCCCATTATCAATAAATGTACGCTTTTAAACATAATGAATAAAAAAAACTTCAAAATTTATTATATCATTTAGTTATATTTATTTCCATGACATAGAAAACTAAAAATATCATACACTAAGTTATATCCTGAAATTGCACAGTCCCATGATAACTCAAAGAAGACTACTAGTTACCCATGTGATACCTGGTGCAAGCCCTAAACCCACTGAAGAAAATGCAGGTCTGTGCGGCCTTATGACAACACATAGAATCGATTCACACAGGTTTCTCAACTGAATTTCCTTCCCTAGAGTGTGGGTCTTATTACAACACATAGACAAATCGGAAAGATTTAAGTCTTTCAACCTAGATTTTGTTAAAATATAGTTATTTGTGTAACTCGAAGTCTTTATTTCTATATGGAATGTATAAAGAAATATTTATTAAAAATAAAGTTGTTTCTCAATTGTATTATTGATTTTAACAATAAAGTGTTTCTTTTATGTTTGTGGAATTTTTATAAAAGAAAAAAAAATAATAATGTGAATTTTTTATAAAAGAAAAAAAATAATAATGTTGAGAATGATTTGTCCCTCGTGTGTGATTCTCTGTAATGGTTGTTTTGTTATTTTGAATTTTGTTTGTATGCTAAATATTTATATATTGTAAACTTATGTTCATTTGTTGCAAGTTGCTTTCAAGATTTAACAATTGGTATTAAAGTATTGGTTAGTTTTAAGAAAATGTCTTTATTGTGAAGCATTTGTTAGTTTTAAGAAAATGTCTTTATTGTGTCTTTATTGTGAGGTTGAGGAAACTCAGTTAGTGGAATCTTTTATTGTTGAGATTTTCTTTTAACATATTGATAGGAGAGCTACATATATTTGAGTGTCTAAGTTAAGGAGCTCAAACTAGACAATGTGACACTTGGAAAATATTGGGAAAACATTGTGGTAAAAGAAATTGCATCTAGAAATTTGGAAATTGATAAACTCAATGGCCCCAACTTCAATTTGTGGAAATTGAAGATATAATATTTTCTTAATGAAAGGGAGTAGAATGAACATCATGAAAGACACTAAGGCACTAAGCTCGGAAGCATGACAGTGTGAAGCTAGGGGTGTGAAGCCAGGGGATGGGACAAGATGTATGGTAAGGCCATTACATGAAGTGGTCTTAATCTTCTTGATTCAGTGTTGACAAATGTGTCATTTGAAACTACAACAAAGAAGCTTTGGGATATTAAGCGTGGCTTATTGTATGAAGCTAAATCCTTCATGAATTTTACAATCCTACTTAAGAAGTTGTATGCTCTGAAGATGAAGAACAATGATAGGGTTACAAATCATGTTTATGCCTTCAATGCCTTGCTTCATCAACTCAAGACCATCAATAATGAATTAAAGGACAATGAATGATGCACACCCTTGTTGTATTGTAATACATGAGTTTTGATCCCTAGCATGCATCCAATCAGATTATGTAAGTGTTGTAAATATGCTAGTATAGATTCCTAGTGTGGAGATGAAAGCCAAGGCCAGACTAGTGAATGGATAACCATGTACTATGTAAATAATTTATATGGACCATGTGTTATAGTTGTCATGGTGACTTAAAGCTATGTAAATATTAACATTGGAATGTAATATAATGGTCCAAGTTGGTTGCTTGGAGCACTAGAAAGGCTATGATCCCATTAGAGGGGAAGAGAAATGGGGGCCTATGGAAAACTAAATCCTCTATTGTGATGTGTTAGCCTTAGAATTCATTTATTTTTCTACCATGTGTCTTAAATAAGGCATCTATCTATCTCATTTAAGGTATTAATTTACTAATCGCCAACTATTGAGTGAATGTAAGAGGTTGGTGGGAAAGTCTTCTCATGTCATTATGGAAGCATGGAATGAGTACACTCATTATGGGAATTGTAAGAGTCCAACATTCAATGGTCATAATTAATATCAACCATCATTTCCACTAAACCATCATTTTCACTAATCCTCTCATTCATTCTAAAACTCTCACATTCACTCTCCATGTTGTCCATGCTATGTTCACCATTGTTGTCCATGGGAAAACCTAGAATTTAACTGTAATTAACACCATTAAGAGGAAATTGCAAATTGTAGATGAAGGTGTGATCATTGTAGGTGAGCATAGAGGTTGGGTAAGTTAGGAAACCTTCACCCATTGTAGATTAGATTCTTATTTGAGAAGTCAAGTATTGATCTTGCATGCAAATCTTAGAAAGCATACAACAGATTGGACTATTTCTGCACACACCAAAGAGCACGGTAAGGGGAGGGTGTTCTAAGGGACTGTTGYTGAGCAGAGAAAGGTTGGGCCTTTCTTGTGTTGTTTGGGGMACTAGAAGAGAGATCCTAGGTTGTTGATGGCTAAATGAGATACCTATAATGCTCTTTGGTGAATAGATTGGCTAAGGATGAGAGAAAATGGGTTGGGTTGAGAAAGAGAGGATCATGTAGCTTATTTCCTTTTCCCTCGTGGCCTCATAAATTAGCTTCAGGGAGGTATCTATAGTACATGCCTATAGTTGAATGTAAAATTTGTCTTATGTGGCCAATTTCTTGGATCTTCAATTAAAGGATAAGTGCCTTATCATTGTCAATGAATATGAAAATTTTATGTTTATTTTTTGTCATAAAATCATTGTTTTATGCATGATATGTGTGATTATGTTTGTTATTTCCAATGCATTTGATTTATTCACACTTGCACATGTATTATATTAAATTTTGTCTCTTCTTGGGAGGCTCAATTAGTTGGTATTATGAATATTTGGCCTCCTTAGGTCAAAATTCAGAATTCCATTGTCATAGCTACTCATTATTTGATTGGGATGAATAGATGGCGATGTTACGTTGTGGTATTAAAGCTAGGTTATAGAATTGACTTATATTTGGGTAAGGAATCTGAGTTATCAAGGCTTGTGGTTACAACATCGAGGTTGTGTATGTGTTGAATTTAACTATATAGGAATACTTTATAGGTTTCATTTCAAGTGTTTGACAAAAGGTCTTAGTGAAATTTGGGCAAATTATAGAATATGCGGAAGTGCCCATTTCTATTAGATGACAAAGGTTCAAATTGTTGGTAATGAGGTCAAAATATAGTCTTCAAGGACAAGATTGAATTAGTAGTTAGTTGGCCATACCTACAAGTTATGGTGTTTGGCCTGTAATTGATGTGGTCAAAGGCCACATCAACTCAAATGACTCAAGGGCTTAAATCTCCCAAGGAGAAAAAAAAATCATATGAAGTGGTCATGAAGTGAATGTGGGGTTATTAAGTGGGCCCCATGTGCCAACATGGAGGATATCATGGTGTGTTAGAGAAAAGGGGTGTAGGTGGGATCCGCGAAGTGGGGTCAAAATATGAATATATGCAAAGGTGGTATTGAATGATGGTAATCAATATTGTGGAACCCCGAGAAGCAGGTTTGGAAACCACACTTCAAGCTTCACAAAGGATGGTCGAGCACTATGCATTTGGGTGGTTTCCAATTGTGAAGGGCATGGGGTGGGATAAAGGCCTATAGGATTGGCCTCCACAATTGGAAAATGGTCATACTTGTCTAGGTGGGACATCACAATGGAGATCATATGGGAGTTTGAAATGGAAAAGAAAAAATGGTATCATAGGGGTAGTGTATGTTATTATGGAGCCCTAAAGGGTTGTTTTAAAAACTAGGGATCAACCTCTACAATCGTTGAAGAAGCATCATGTGTCCTTCATGATTTTTGAATTGTGGAGGGCATGGGCCATATTAAGGTTCCTTCACTTCGTCCTTCGCAAATGAATCTGGGTCGTTGATCTTGATCACTTAATGGAGATCATGGGGACCAAGGACGAAGGACAGAGCAAGGACTTAATAGTCCCATCAACCTTGGTATGGGTGAAATTTGTAACAGTAAGACTCGTGGCCCCACAAAATTAATTAATTAATTAATTATATATATATATATATATGGAGAAAGAGGTAGAGAGCCGCTAGGACATGGATTACATATGTAACCATGATGACATGGCCAAATTAGAATCTAACATGTAGGCACCACTACCACATAACCATGCCATGTGAATAAAGATATCATGTCAATGGAATAAAATATTTGTATTAAAAAAAAAAACAAGTTCAATGTCAAAATCTCATTTTATCCATAACTTGAGAAAATGAAATTTGATGAAGGTACAATTTCAGCAGTAAGTCCATAGTGGAAAGGAATACAAAAGTTTCAATCAAGGTCAAATTGCAATTCGGCTCCAAAATCTCAAAATTTGTAAAATATTAGTTTTTAGAGAGTAGGAGCATACTCAATGTTAGTAACTCTATTAATAATGAAAATTTGAGAAGGCATGAAAAAACATAGTTGAGCACTTGCCAAATTCCGAGGGGTTTGACACTGAGTTGGAAAATAAGGGAAAATCCACTATTCCAAGGCACTTTTTAGCAGTATTTTAAATTGTAAATGGAGGAAAAGTGATCCAAAATGGCAATTGTGGAAAAGAAATCCAAGTCAACATTTGATGATATCAGTAATTTGGACAACTTTGTCCTAGTGAAATTTATTTGGATCCTTATCATTTGAAAGACAATAGTTTTGCAAAATTTTGCATCTCTAGAAAAAGTGTGAAAAGTGCAAAGCTGGTAATTCTAGATTGATGGATAAAGTGGTTGGAGCATTAGATCATTGAGTTGAAGGGTGTTACGTTCTCACAATAATAAATGTTGGTGTCTGCTACAAATGTTTCTTTGGTTCATGCTTTTTGTTTCTTTGTAGGTGGGGAATTTGGTCTCTGACATTGATTGCACTAGCAGAAAAAAGTGCAGAAGTTGGGCAGAAATGGTAACTTCTAGGTACTATAATTTTATCTCAAACCTCAAAATTGAACATGAGTATATCCATTAGGAATCTAATCCATAAGATAATAGGATTGAAGGATTATATTTTGGAGAATTACTTTTAAATCCTCTATAAATTGAGAAGAAAAGAGTCTATAACCTTGATTTTATAGAAAATGTGAAAATGTGTAGTTTCTAGAATGCATAAAAAATAATTTCTCTACAAATTTTGAGGACAAAATGTATCTAAAAAGTGTAATTGTATGAACACTTTTGCATATATAGTTCCAAACCAGAGACAATTAGAGGTCAAAATTCAAGATAGTTGAATTAACAAGTCATGGTCTTGGTTGGGCCAAGAAAACTATCATCATGGAGGATGCAAAGGACCCTTATGAATTTAAAATAGATGTAATGGGTAAAAATATACAAAATGGAAATGCAGAGATATAGTCAAATGCACATAGGAGTCAAGTGACTCCTAGTATTGTAGAGATTATGAGAAATATAAGAGTGGAGTAATAAACCTAGAGAGAAGACAATGAAGGGATAATTAAAGCTCAAGAGGAATAGAACCATTTGAATGCATCCATACTCCAAAGTCTAATATACATGTCGAGTAAAATGCATCATGGAAAAAATTCAAACAATGATGGTAGAAGAAAGAATAGCTCCACGAGTCATTATTACAAGAGGTCCCATAGTAAACGAAGAACCTCAAGATATGGGACATATACACTATCAAAATTCTCTTCTAGTGAGTCATGTTCTTTTGAGGACTCAATCAAAAATTCAATATCTTCTTCTCATAGGGAGAAGAGGAAGAATTCCTTTAGACACAACTTACATGGAGAATTTCAAAAGGCAAAACCCTCTACATTTGATGGTGAAGTAAAATCTAAACAAGAGGCTAAGGCTTGGCTTCTTGGAATGATGAAGTATTTCCAAGTGCATGATTACTTTGGGAACATGAAGGTTGGACTGGACATAATCAATTTAGATGACAGAGCATCAATTTAGTGGGAGCATCTTAAGAAAGCTAAAACATTCAATGAGAGAAAGATTGTTTGGAAGAAATTTAAGAAGTACTTTAAGAAAAAGTATCTCTCCAAAAGACACTAGATGGTAAAAATAAAGGGTTCCATGAGTCAAATTTGGGGAAATGACCATGGATGAATATACAAAAAAATTATTAGAGTTGTCGAGGTATGTTAAGAACGTTAGAGATAAGAAGGTAGAGATCCAATGTTTTCTAAGTCAATTACCTTAGTCTTACAAAGATAAAATTGAGTTTGATGAACCTCAAACTCTAGTTGAAACCATTAGAAAGACTAAGTATTGTTATGATCAAAACAAAACAAAAAAGCCAAAATTCCATAAGATGTGGAAGGAAAAGAAGAGGGGGAATCTTGATCAAAGAAAGAGAGGGTTCAAGCCTCCCTATTATAGAAATCAGTAGAAGCAATCAACACAAGGTGAGAATAAGCTAGCTAAATTGGTAGGAGAGAAGCAAAGGGAGCCTCTTCAGTGTTGGGGATGTCAAGAAGATTGTTTGTTCAGAAATTCTTTGCACTGAAATGGGAGTGTCAAGAATGTTCACAACATTCAAGAGGTTACAATTGTTAAGGATGTAGCAAGGAATGTTCCTAGGATCTATGCAACACTGGAAGACCACTAATAAAATCACCAATGAGTTGTGGTTGAGGTTGAAGGTAAGGTTGCTAAGCAATCTGTTAGTACATGGTCAAAAATTTTAGGGACACTGTGCAATTAGGGGACATTGTTTTCCTTTGAAATTTCTTTTCAAGGGAGAGACCACTTGGGTCCCGCTCAATGGAAAAAATTCCTTAAAAATGAGTAATTTGAAGGGAATTTTTTTTTTAAATGAGGAAACATGGATTAATTTTGAAACTAGGGGTTGCGACTGAGTGCTAAAGTTCAATATTTCAATGCATGTCACCAAAAGAATGAGACCGATGACCCAAATCAAAGTTCTTATCATCTCCTAAGATCAATGGTGTATAACACATATCACATCCATAATTTTCCTGACCTTTTACGAGATTTAGGCACACGAGGAGCGATTTTAAGGTGATATGTGTGGCCATTGTTTATTGGTTTCACATTTCTCTTGGCTATGGGAAACCTCTCACTTGGTCATGCAATACCACTGATGGTATCACACAAACTACTTTGTTGGGTGTGTACTCAATGCCTAGTTGGGTGAGGATGTGGACCAATCATGATCACCTAAAGTCACACTTGGACATGACATGGCTAGATATGTGACAAGAAGTTGGCACACAGTCACACTATTCCACACAAACACCCAAAAATGACATTTTTTTACTAGGAGACACATGGCCCAACCAGATGTTGTTTATCTTAACATAGATTCCACATCGGAAGCCACATGGACCAATCTTTACTCACCACATGTCTTTCATACATTGATGATGTCATCAATGACATCATCCAAATTTTTACGCCTTTCTCCGAGTTTGAAGCAAAAGCCAATATGAAAGTGCCATGTGTCTGCAAATCATTCAAAAATGGATAAGGTTGGATATTAATTGATTCTTCCACATGGGAAAGGTTTTCAAAAGGGTCAGAGTATCATTTGGCATGGTCGATCAGTTATATATAAAGGTAATCATCAGGGATAACTTTAAGGATGAAAATTTATATTAAAATGTAGGAACATGCTACTATTACTAGTTCTTAATATGCAAAATGTAAAATGTTTGGCGATAGTTTTGTAAAAATATTCAAATTTATAAGGATTTTATATAGTTTTTATAAAATTTTGGTGATTTTAAAGGTTAAATGATTTTGTTCTATGGAATTTGGGTGAATCATTTTTAGAAAAAATGGAAATTGATGAATCTTGTTTTGGGAAAACCATGGAAAATTAGCCCATTTGAGAAATGTATCCCCTAAAATAATCTATGGTAATCATTGATAATCATCACTTATTTAGATACGGTTGATAGGTATCGAGATCATTGGTCATGTGTCATGCATTGCAGTATTCGATCTGGAGTACTTTGGTCATATTTAACAAATTATTGTTTCTATCAGCAAGATCTTCCATAACATATTTGAAATTCTATAATATTAAGCCACTGAACACATTATGACCATATGAAAACATCTTCTCTTCATTGGATTCTTCTTTCTAAGTTTTTCTTTGATGGATGGTGATTTTCCTGAAGGGGTTTCTTCCCTGGGTAAGCCCTGTTGACCATCTTGGCTTTATATGTGCTAGAAATTATACCTGTTTTCACAAAGGGAAGGAAGGTTCCTTCATGTTCTTGTTGGTTCATAAATAGCAGTAGTAGGACACCGTGTAATTCAACCTAAGGTGCAATTGTATTTTATGGTCAGCATCCATCTGAAGTAGATGGTAGAGGACCGAGAGGTTGAATCGATGCTAGACTTAGTGAGGTGACCATAGCTGAGAGGAAACAACTAGCCTTTCCTTTAACCGACAAAAAACCTCAATTTTAGAGAAGCAGAAGGAAACTAGCCCAAAAGCTCTATCATACTCGTGAGTAGTTCATATGAAAGGATCCAGACTGAACATGCTTGGTGGGGTAAAATCCTTCAATCAAAGGACCTTTTACTCACTTTTACCATATTAAAATTGATATTTTCACTATATTAGGAATTTATACTAAAAAGATAAATAATTTCAATAGCTAAAGAAGCAATATCAAGAAGTTGTTAGGTGGTTTAAAGAAACAAGAAGTGGTTTTCACACAAGGAGGGAGATATAAATAAGCCATGGGGCTCATTAGCTTATTATTAGCAGAAAAAAAGAGGAAAAGTGTATGAATGATCCAGGTGGATATTGATGGCCACCCACCTATTCCAATTGGCTCCTCATGTCCATTTTTTATTCAACACGTCTTTTTGTACTACTTTATACTTGTGAGTTCTACACTTCTGGGTTTGTCTGAATCCTCACACATTCCCCAGGTGGATACGGCTGGCCTCTTGCCTAATCCAAATGGCTTATTTTGTATGTTTTCATGTCATCACATCTTGTTGTACTTCCAGGGTTGTTTTGGGCCCCTAAATGTTTCTTTTTTTACTCGCCACAGTCGAATTGTGGACAAAGTTAGAGTCTAATGGAGGAATGTGTATTTCTATGAAAGACCTTTCCAACAAGATATCACATGCCTAAAAGGAAGGTCGTATGCAAAAGTTATGACCTTAGGAAATTGAGGTACCAAATTACACCAACTTACCCATAGGGCCCACATGACATTTGGCGTTTCACCTTCTAAGGTTAGGTTTTAGGATGTCAAGGGTTTTTGCATTCATGAGTAATATGAAAAGGGCCTATGGAGACTCATTTTAATCGATTCTACTCAAAAGGATGCGCGCATAAGCCACATCTCTTCTCAGAGATAGTTACCACCATTCGAGCAAGTTTCAGTTCTACAGTTTTACAGTTTCAGCTTATTTCATTATTTAATAGAAGATATTGTTCACTGGATATTTGTGTTATTTTGCCTATCTCTGTGTTTAGTTTATTTAGTCTATTAATCAATTCGTTCCGCTCCTAAACCCAGATCAATGGTATCAAAGCGATCTTCTCTTCATTTATTTTTTCTTCGTGCATGTCCCCGACAAGGTATGGGTATAAGAAGTTGGGACTCGAGCCAATCGAGCCATTACCAGATCGGTCACGCCGAGCCCAACAACAACCCATGGGAGACGAGAAGAAAGATGATGGAGTAGGAGATCCTATTAAAATGTTGTTAGAGGAAGCCCTCGCGCGACAAAGGAACAAAATGATGGGCAACTTCACTCAGATCCTTCGACGGTTTCCCATGGGAGAAGCATCTTCATCAAACGGCCATACAACCCCCTTTAAGGTACAGGTAAATTTTGATATTCCATTATTTGAAGGACTGATAGATGCAGGTGTTGTAGATAAATGGTTGAATCTGCTCAAAGGATATTTTTCGGTCCACAATTTTCCAATAGGGAAAAGATCAGTTTTTCACTCCTCAAGGCCGTTCCCCATGTTAAAGACTGGTGGGATACTTACTCTGAGCAAAGGGACATGGAGGAATCTGCAATTTTTGTGGTGGCCCCTACATGGGATTCCTTCTGGGATTCCATTAAAGAACAATACTACCCTATTGGAAGCTATGAGGACTAGTACACCAGATGGACCACCCTACGTCAAGAAAGGGACCAAAAAGTACCAGACTTCAGCAACATTTTCCATACCGTACGCACCAAATTGGGTATCAAATATTTTGAGCGTCATCTGGTGCTCAAATACTGTGGATGTTTGCATAGATACATTCAAACAGAAATGGAGTTCCTGGATATCGCCTCATTAGGCACGGCTTATAGATACGCTGTCAAGATCAAGCAGAAATTTAAGCAGAAACAACGAAAGTTTGGATCTGCCATCTCCTCACAACCGAAGCAGGGAAGAGGCAACCCCAACTCGTATAGGAAGGGAACAAGTTGAGATGGCCACCCTTAGGAAAAACCGTCCAAGCTGCCACACAAGAAGGGCAACGAGAAGATGAAGAAGGACACGGTAAAATGGTGTGAGTACCATAAAAGTCCTTAGCACAACACCGACAAATGCCGCTCCAAGCAGTCCCTCATGGCTGAGTTGAAGGCTTCCGAGTCAAAAGTAGATTCTGATTCCGAATCCAATCATGAAGGAGGGAAGCGTATTATCGATGTTGAACCCAATGCCATGGTCGTTACCACCAAAGTCCGGTCAAGAGAACCAGAAGAACCAGAGGAAGGGGAACGCCTCTTTCACTCGTAGATGTGGGTCAAGGGGGCTCTGATTCATTTCATTGTCGATAGTGGTAGTCAGAAGATCCTGATTTCAGCAGAGGTCATCAAGCGGTTGAACCTGCCAATGACATGGCACCCACAACCCTACACCATCAGCTAGCTTCATCAAGGAAGAGATCTCAGTGTCAACCAACAGTGTCATCTTCCCTACAACATTAAGCCTTTCAAAGATGAGTTATTGTGTGATATCGCTCCCCTTGAAGTTTGTGATGTTCTGTTAGGACAACCATATTTGTGGAAGCGTCATGTTGTGTATGAGTCTACACCTTGTAGTGTTATTATTACATTGGGTAGACAATTGTATAGGATCCCAAAGGTGAAACCACCTATTGCTATTTCTTTAATCTCTACTAAGCAATGCAACAAGGTCATCTCACAGACTGGGAAGTTCGTCTTCTTTGTGATCCGTTCTCATAGTAAGCAGAAGGTCGTCGCCACATACGTGACCTCTACACAATTCCTCTCTTTGCAGCAAAAGCAGGTGGACGATATCGTGGAATAATACAAAGACATCTTCGCCTCACCTACAGGGGTACCGACACACTGCCAAGTCAGGAATCCCATTGATTTGACCCCCAATGCACCTCTACCTAATGGACCAGTCTATCGGTGATCGCTGATGGAGAATGAAAAAATCAAGTGTCAGATCCAAGAGCTTCTTCAAAAGGGACACATCAGACCCATCTCCTCCCCTTGCGGAAGCCCGATTGTACTGGTGCAGAAGAAGGACGAGACTTGGCGACTTTTCATTGATTACAGAGCCTTAAACAAAATCACAGTCGGGAACCGCTACCCCATTCCCAGGATTGATGACCTTCTTGACCAACTCAAGGGGGGGGAATTCTTCAACAATATTGACCTGAAGTCTAGCTACCACCAGGTTCCCATCAAGCCAACTGATGTCTGGAAGACATCCTTCAAGTCTATTCATGCCCTTTGGCTTAACAAATGCACGAGCCACTTTCATGAGGTTGATGGATGATGTCTTGAGACCCTTCACCAACTCCTTTATGGTGGTATATTTGGATGACATCCTCATCTTCAGTAAAACATGGGAGGAGCACATGCAACACATTCAACAGGTTTTGAGCACTCTGCGGCAGCACAAGATTTATGCCAACTTGGAAAAATGCTCTTTTGGCATGAGCAGGTTCCACTACCTAGGCTACATTGTTGATTAGCATGGGGTACATGTTGATCCAGCTAAGATTCAAGTCATATGTGACTAGCCAGCCCAGACCACACTTACCAAGCTTCAGAGATTCTTGGGACTAGCCAATTTTTACCAACGGTTCATGTTGGGATTCTCCCATATTGCATGGGCCCTCATCCAGGTGACCAAGGGTGGTCGTAGGGCCAAGTTCATGTAGGGGAAGGAGAAACAATGAGCATTCAAATATTTGAAACATCATTTGTGCTCAGCTCCAGTACTCTCCTTGCCCGAACTACAACAACCATTTGATATTGAGACTGATGCATCTGACTATGTTGTGGGCGTAGTCCTCACTCAACACAGGCATCCAATGGCATACCATAGTGAGACACTCTTCGATACTATTTGGAAATACCCCACCTATGACAAGGAAATGTATTCCATTGTGCAAGCCTATCATCAATGGAAACATTACATTATGGGGACAGAGATAATCATACACACTGATCACAAGTCTCTGCAGTTCATACAGACACAAGGGAAATTACAGAACGACCATCATCATAAGTGGTCCACCTACCTGTAGTAGTTCCATCTCAACATCAAGTATAAGACTAATATCTCCAATCGTGTCTTTGACTGCCTCAGTCGGCCTCCTGTGGATGCACTCACCACTGTGATCTATTCCTGTGGACATGAAACATCGGAATGGCCCCAACTTTACCAACAATATCTGGAATTCACCACCACATATCATCTCTTGGGTATAGGCACAATTGTCACTGATTTTTACATCCAGGACAAACTCTTATGCCACCTGGGACATCTCTTTTTTCCTAGAAGTGAGTGTGAAAAGTTGATTTGGGAATCCCACTACAGTTGGGTGGCAAGACATTTTGGCATAGAGAAAATTGTGGTCATTCTTCATAAACATTTTTATTGACCAAAACTTCGACAGGACATCAACAAGTATATCAGATCTTGCACTGTCTGCTCCATTGCCAAGCTAGCCATCAAGAAACCGTGGGAATCCATCTCCATGGATTACATGTCTGGTTTTTCATCCACCAAGCATGTAAATGATTTTGTATTTGTGGTTGTTGATCGGTTTTTGAAGATGGCCATCCTCACAACCTATAAGAAGAGTGTCACAGTGGCAGAGACTACCAAGATCTTCTTCGAACAAGTTTGGGTTCACTTTGGGATACCACAGACCATCATCTTTGATCGAGACAGCAGGTTCCTTAGCACCTTTTGGTCGAGTCTTTGGTCTATGTTGGACACCAAGCTCAAAAAATCCACTTCTTTCCACCCCCAAACCGATGGCCAAATCGAGTTCGTCAATCAGATGATTGTGCATATCATGTGCATGTACAATTCTAAGCTTCCCTGTACATGGGATGAGAGTATCCCATATGTCCAACATAGTTACAACAGGACTCTCCATAGTTCCACCAGCCATAGCCCATTTCAGGTGGGTCTGGGATTCCAACCCTTGGGACCCATTGATGTTTCACTTCCTCTTGCCACCGCAAAGAAAGACTCTTCCCCTGATCATTCTTCGATCGAAAAAGACACTAGGTTCATTGAGAGGATTCAACACATCCGCCAACAAGTCCAGGAGATTCTACAGAAATCCAATGCTAAGTACAAGAAACACCATGATAAACACAGGGTACCACACCAATTTCAGGTTGGTGACAAATTCTGGTTACATTTGCAGAAGGAGTGTCTCATCGAGCCCTATCAGAAGCTTCACCCACTTCATTATGGATACCAAGGCGGTGGGTAGCAATGCTTTTGAACTCAACACTCCACCCTTCCTTGGTCTGCATCTAGTATTCAATGTGGACCTCCTTCGGCCATATTTTCCTCAATTATTGGACACCTCTTAGATCTTCGAACAACTGACACCAATAGAGCTCAACCCTGACTACATGGAACAATCATCCACTAATCAGATAGTGTACACATAGGTCAAGGGCACTCGCTAGCAGTGGATCCATCTCTATCGAGTTGTCAAGGCAGGGCAACTCCTACACCAAGGAAAGTAGCTCACTCGGGGCCAAATCCAACATAAGTTTCCTCACCTAATAGGGGAACTCAATGAAATGGAGACGATTGCTTCCTAAGGGGGGAGGATTGATCCAGGTGGATATTGGTGGCCACCCACCTATTCCAACTGGCTCCTCATGTCTGTTTTTTATTCATCACGTCTTTTTGTACTTCTTTATAATTGTGAGTTCTACACTTATGGGGTTGTTGGAATCCTCACACATTATCCAGGTGGATACGAGTGTCCTCTCTCCTAATCCAAATGGCTTATTTTGTATGTTTTCATGTCAGCACATCTTGTTGTACTTCTAGGGTTGTTTTGGGTCTCTAAACGTAGTTTTTTGGACTCGCCACAGTCAGACTGTAGACGGAGTCAAATTCTAATAGAGGAATGTGTATTTGTCTAAAAGTCCTTTCCAATGGGCCATCAAGAGCCTAAAACGAATGTCRTATGCAAAATTTATGACCCTAGGAAGTTGAGGTACCAAATTACACCAACTTACCCATAGGGCCCACATGACTTTTGAAGTTTCACCTTCTAGGGTTAGGTTTTTGGATGTCTAGGGTTTTGGCAWTMATGAGTAATATGGAACGGGCCTATGGAGTCTCATTGTAATCGATTATTCTCAGAAATATGCAYGTAGCAKCCACATCTCTTCTCAGAGATAGMTACCACCATGTCGAGCAAGTTTCAGTTCTACAGTTTCAACCTATTTCATTATTTAATAGAAGATATTGTTCACTGGATATTTGTGTTATTCTGCCYATGTYTGTGTTTATTGTATTCAGTTTGTTAATCAATTTGTTCTGCTCCTAAATCCAGATCAATGAACCTCAAAGTYGAGAGAWAAKTCCAACTCCAATAAGAAAGGCATATTGCAAAAGGGTGGCCATGAGGCKTGTAGGGATTCAACTATTTTCTGGTGCATTAAGATGTAATTCCCATATATTCTGCTTCTCCATTGTAATAGATCTATATTTCATCTCTATAATGTATTCTGATACATATTAGTAAAATATTTCAATAGCATTTTGGCCCATATGTGTTGTGAATGTGTATGGATTTTGTTGGACAAATGAGAGGGGGGGGGTGAATCAGTTGTTACTGAGCTTAAAAAATTATGCCCATTTTAAAATCTTTATAGAACACTCAATGATGATCACAATAATGCAGGGAAGTAAGAAATATAATATTCAACATCAATCACACATATGAAATATACAAAGACAGGTATTCCTGAGGAAACCCATAAAGGGAGAAAACCTCTTCTTCTTGATATGATAAGTAGCCTTTATTTTATGTACATTATCATTCTTATTAGCACCAACTCCTTTCAAGGCTACCACCTTAGTTTTACAAGCAACAACTTGCTGAGAGCACCAACTCTCTAGTTTCTCTAGAACCCACTAGAAGGAATCACCAACTCCCTTTGTGTTCCAGCACCAACTGGATGGAAGCATCAACTTCCATTCACACAGGCACCAACTTGTATAATAGAGAACAATAGTTCTCCCTTGCACCACCCTACCACCCTGGTTTTTCTGGCTGCAACCAGATGGAAGCTACAAATCCCTGTGTTCAAGCACCCACTTGAAACTCTGAGGACAACAGTCCTCCCTAGCACCACCCTACCACCCTAAGATATAAATCTTTATTACTGAAATTTATTACAGTGATACAGTATTTATCAATGATTTACCAGTCTCATCATTGTTTTTCTACACTGCTCTACTCTTCTTGCATTAGTGTCTTCCTGCTCGCATCTTCTTTCGATTTATTTTCTTCTGCTCTGTCTCTGCATGCACACCTCGGCTTTCTCTTCATATCTTAGATATGCATTTTGTTCTATGTCTTTCTTCTGTGTTTTATGCTCTATGCACCATTTCCATTCTCTGCGCTATGCCTCTTCTGTGCGCTTCATCTCCTGCACACAGTCTGCTTCTTCCCACATGAATAAATATCAAAAGAAGCAACCATCTCTTATTTTTTCTATGTATATTTATCATGCCAAGTCCTCTTCCAGATCATACACTCAGCTCTTTGTCCTCTCTAGCGATTATACTGAGTCTATTCTTCATCAGTGGTCATTATCCTGAGATTCTTTGGCTTCTCTGGAAGTTACAGTCTTTGACACTTTTCCATCTGTCAATTGTCTCTATGATGAGTTTTCATTCCACTGGCAGTTACCTCAAGACTCTTTAGCTTCTCTGGTGATCACCCAGAAGAACCTTCGCACGCTCATCCCTTTGGCACCTTTTCTCTTCCTGAGAAAACTTCACAGTGGGCGCTAGCTTTTCTGGCTAAGCCCCTTCCTTTCACGTGACCATGAGCTATGATCAGACGCCTATCTAAAAGGTGCTTCATGACTTCACGTTTCGGATTTTATGTTGTGAGTCACCTTGATTCTCCCAACTCCCGAAATCCCGAGGTGGAGCCTAGCGACGTGCTATCTCCTCCCTTAACCTTCGTTGATGTGACCATGGATGTGACCAAACCCCTATTCAAAGGGCACTTCCCGATCTTGTTCTAGTGAGCGCTAGGTTCTTTACTCAATATGACCTTGGGCGATAATCTCATGTGACCACGCGATTGCGAGTGTGACCAAAGGTGGTTTGAGGCCAACCCACTTTTCGCCCCGTAATTCAACACATAGCTCCACGTGTCATTTCTCCAAAACCGTGGCTTCGATTGTGGCCCACCTTCAACATTTTAAAGTTCGCACACCTTCAATCCCTGCAATGCGACGAGACCATCGATCTCACAATCTTCATGGTGCTCCTTAACTGACAGTTCAAATCTATCCTCTCAAGTTCATGGATCAAATCTAGCCTTCATAAATCAACGACTGTGATTTACTTCGTGATCCGAGCTTCGAGAGTTTCAACTTTCAAACCTTGCTCTCCTTCATACTTCAATCTTCCGGAGTCGATGATCCGCTGACACCTGTCCTTATCAATCAACAACTAGATCAACAATCATGTGTCCCCTTTCTCAATCAATGGTCAAGATCGCCTTCGGGTCTCTGGACTTTGGAGATTTCAAATCTCAACTTTATCTCTATCACCTTTTTCCCGGAGCTGACAATCCACTGATGCGTGTCCCTTTCGAATCAACGATCGTGATCCTTTCGTGTCTCCGGACTTCAGAATTCTCAAGTCTCAACTTTCATTGTAGTATGATCAATGGTTGAGAATACTCCTGAAGTGATCTTCAGATCGGACGACTTATGTCCACTTTGGGTCTTCGGGACTTCGCCCTTGGGGTCTTTGGGACTTCGCAACCTTTCAAATTTCCTGAAGTAGATTTCTCTAAAGTAGATCAGACAATTGATCTATTGTTTGCACGATGAACGATTCTCATTCACTTTGGAACTTCGGTGTTAGGAACTTTCAACCTTTGCATTCTTTCGACCTTCCGAAGTATTTTTCGACGAAGTAGATCGGACAATCGGATTTTGTTTGCATGATGAACGGTTCTCATTCACTTTAGTAATTTGGCTATTTTACTTACGTTATCCTTCCACTGTATTAGATCGATGTTCGAGAATTCTCCCGAAGTGATGTTCATATCGGACGTCTCATTTCCACTTCGGGACTTTGGGCAAGTGTTGGTGGTAAAACTCCCGAAGTAAATATCCCGGAGTGACGCAACTTGCTTACGTGACTTGTTGACATGGCACAAGCCAATTTCCTCTTGACACTTGTCATCACTTGATTATGTCATGTGTACTTGCTGACGTGGTCTGCTAATGCGGTCTTCCACATGTCCTTGTTGACATGGTCTGCTGACGTAGATCTCCCTTACATCCTTGCTGATGTGGTCTATTGATGTAGATCTCCCTGATCTAACGGTCATCGTATGTTGTCCAGATCCAATGGTACTTATTCATTTCAACTTTTTGGCTCTCCGATCTTCGGGTCTTTCAAATCTCAAACTGAAAAATCTTGAGGTGAGATTTTTCCGGAGCGTAACCTCCTCGCAAATTTAGACCTGAACTAAATGTTGTGCGTCGATCATGTTCTTAGATCGATGGCTCTATCTATCCACGATGCTACTTTTCTAGTTTATCCCATCCTTCCACTTAGAATGATCCAACGGTTATCGGGTTTTCGGGTATTCGAATTCTCAACCCTTTTTGTCTCACTTATCCTATCCTTCACTTGATTTGATCAGACGGTTGTTGGTCATCTGGATCATTAATCCAACAACCACTGTCGCTCTCTCTTCTGAGCTTCTGATCTCTCTATCTTAGAAGGTTTTCTAAGTGTTCAAGGGTCTCGACCTTTGCTCCTTCTATGAGTCCTGATGAATTTGGGTCTCGTCTGCGTTTTTGAAAAATTCTATCTCTCCTGAGCTTTGGCAATGAAGTTAACCTCGGCCCTGGCACACACTTGTTCTCTACGTGCAATGCTACACTATTCCTCCTGAGCTTGATTCCTTCTGTAAACTCACAAATTCTAAGGAATCATGTGCATGCTCCTTGCTACCTTCATGATAACCTCTGGCTATCTGGAAACTCCAACTCTCTGTTGTGTGCTCATCCTCCTGATCTTGTAGACATGAATTTCTCATGGTCTCGTCATTCCCAATGCTATCATTGTTGCTTTCCTATTTTTTGTCATTGCTGCCAATATGCCATCGTCGTTGTTGTTCTTTCCATCAATGACAAGCACACTCTGCATGTGAACATGCCAACAGATTCCTCAATGGATGAGATTGATTTCAATTTCCTAACCAATCTTGTTACATTTATTGAATTAAATGTTCATATTAATACAGAGTTTATGTCATGTGGATATATCAAGAAATAAGAGTCTCGATTGAATGTGATTCAAATTAGAATGCATAAATTGTTGTAGCTATTGAATTCTTGAATGCTCAATACATTGTTCTTTGCATAAAGCCTGGCAAGAATTGGGTACCTTACCTACGCATTTTTCTTTCCACACTCCCACCTATTCTTTTTACCCTCAAAATTCTAATACATAGAGGATAAATTGCCCCTATTCATTGAAGGCATGTCCAATCATCATGTCTAGAAAGTTTAAAGAGGTCCAACGGATAAATAATTATGCATATCACCCTTTATAAAGAAAGGTAGCCTTAAAACCCTTTTCTTCTTTTTGGATCGAAGGATCATTGGCATCGTTCCTTTAACAACCGAGAATATCGTGAGGACTAACATCCTCAAATGGTGCCATTACTAGGGACGCAATTGTGAATTTGTGAATTTTTTTCTTCCCTGGGAGATGACAGTGATCAACGTTGATTCTTGATGGTAAAAAAGACTCAAACACAAGTTCGTTTACTCTTCACTTGATGACTCCACAGAGGAAAATCTAGCATCAAAAAGGAAGCATACTAGAGTGAATCTTGATCCTACAAGAATTCCAACGTTGTAAGATCTAGAAAAGCTAATATCCTAGAGAAACATCCGAGAAAGACTTCAGACTAGAGGTAACCCTAATCTTGAATAATTTCCTTCTACTGGTTATGAATTAGATAACATTGATAGGATACCACGTACTCCTCTAGAAGCACATTCTACTACCCAATTACCTAATCAACCCTTAATTGATTTCCAAGATTTCCTTTTAGGATTTTCCCATTCATTCAGTAATACGTATAAACCTTTCTTGAAAAATCCCATACCTCCCTTATCTGCAGAAGCAATTAATCTAATCCTTAAGCATCCAATGGTTGGGCAAGGAGGAGGAAATAGGAATCCACCACCACCTCTTAATCCTTGGGTGGGAGCTAGGTATGGAACTCTATATATTCCCCCAAACCCTCATGACTTATCAGGAAACTATCTTAAGTTGTTTCCAAAGTATGATGGGGAGAAGGAGATAACGACAGAAGAACACATGGATGCTTTCCAAGAATTTACAGAAAACACGTTCATTGAGCATGACGATGTGTTTATGAGACTTTTTTTACAAAACTTTGAAGGAGATGTTAGAAAATGGTTCATAGGATTACCACGTGCCTCCATTAATACCTGGGAAGTTATTGAATCTAGTTTCATGAGACAATGGGAAGAAAAGAGAGATCAACTCTATTACCTCACAGATTTTGGATCTTTAAAGAAGAAGGTTGAAGAATATGTAGTTGATTTTAACAAGATATTCAATAAAATTTACAACAAGATTCCTGTAGATATTAATCCCTCTCAATATGATGCAAAGGTGACTTATGTCGGGGCCTTTGAGGCAGACTTTTCCATTATGTCGAGAGAAAGAAGATATGCAACCATATTAATCATGCAATATGATGTTATTGATATTGAAGGAAACATTATAGCTTCACAAAAAATCAAAGTAAAAGAAGATAAGATTGACAAAGATAAGAGAAAAATAAAATAGGAAGTTGGTACCTCAAGTTCCGGTAAATATTCACAGGAAGCTAAGATCGAGGAGATTCCCAGACTCATCATAAATCTATCCAATAAATTGTCTAGACTTGAAACTCAAGGAAGTCCTCCAAATAAAAATCCTATTGAAGAAATCCCTAGGAATCCTAATCAATTTAGGAGACCATTTAACCCACAACTTTTTAGGAGAGATAGGAGAAATGGCAAACAACCCCTTATACCTCCAGTAAAGAATAGTAATACAAACAATATCGTTAAAGATTTAGGAGCTGAGGATTTTACTGATTTCCATGAAGAGATGCATTTAATTCAAAAAATTCAGTAGGCTATGCATATCACCCAACATGATTATGAGTGATATTTAAATACTAAACTCCATACTGTAAACCAAACAAAAAATTATGGAGGATTATCACTCTCCCAATATAGACTATTTTTTGATGCACTACATGTTGAGATACAAAGCAAATATGACCTTAGGCCTAGGCCTGTAGGCACAAAAATTGATAATCAACCTTTATCTAAGAAACCACTAGCAACTCAACCTAAGTAAAATGAAAAATAAGCAATCAACATTGCACAGAAGATAAAATCCTTGGATCAAGTTAAAGGAAGAAGTGATCATAAGGAAATTGAGAAACTTGGTCATCCTTTCAATATAGAGCATGAAGTGGGAAAAATCAAGATACATATGCCATTAGTGAAGTTGGTCAATCACCATGTCTATCAAAAACAAATTGAGAAGGTTATACATGGATCTAGTCTTAGCAACCAACCTGACACCTTAAATATACTTGATGAATTACCAACCATTACATTTGGACCCCACATTGACAACAAGGAGGACTCCATTGCACCTTTTTATATCACTTTGAACCTTCATGACAAGCTTTTGCATAACTATATGTTATATTCTGGAGCCTCCCAACCTCCCATAACCTTATGCCTAAATCTATCATGGAATATCTGGGACTTCAGATTACTAGACCTTATCATGATTTATATTCATTTGACTCAAGAAAGGTTAAATGTGAGGGTATTATTAATAAGGATTTGGTAGTTACATTAGCACAATGCCCCGTCAAGAGTATCATGATGGATTTGGTTGTGGTTGATGTACCTGCAAATTATGGAATGTTATTGTCTAGATCATGGGAAGGAAAATTAGGAGACACTATGCAAATGGATATGACATATTCCACTGTACCAGTTTTTGGGGGTGAGAAGAGAAGATTGTAAAGAGAAAATAAGTTTGCATATGTAGTAAGTGACCAAAATAATCTAGTAAATCATCCCATCTATGCCACTGAATCTGATCTGAGCTACTGCATATTTTTTTATAAATGAAGCAATTGAACATTCCCCTAGACCAAAAAGTCTACCTACTATTGTTGAGCTAAAGTAGGAAGAAGTGTGGAAATTATACTTTGATGGAGCTAATTTAAAAGAGGGTTATAGAGCAGGGATAGTGATTATATCTCCAACAAATGATAAATTCTTGTTATCTTACAAATTGGAGTTTGAAGCTACAAATAATGTGGTCAAATATGAGGCTTTGATATTAGGATTGGAGGCTTCTAGGAAAATGAATATAACACAGTTAGAAATGTTTGGAGAATATAATCTAGTGGTTCATTAGGTAAGAAGTATTCATCAGAACAAGCACCTTAGGATGAGAGCCTACAAAAAATTGATTTGGGTTTTGATTGACAATTTCTTTCTAGCTTTCGATATCATTTTTGTCCCTAGAGATTTAAATCAGCAAGCATATTCATTAACCATAGCTACTAGTAATTTTAAAATACCAACTATTCCTCAAACAAAGTATGAAGTGGAAATGAGGTACATGCCTTCTATCCCAGACAATGTCAAGCATTGGCATGTGTTTGAAGATGAACAACAACTTAGAAGATTTGTGGAACTAATGGATGAATTTTCTTCCACTCATATAGACAATGAGGAAGATATGGAAGAGAGAGAAGTAGCTAGTAGTGATTTTCATATTGATACCCATTTCAAAAACCACATATCATCTCATAAAGCGTTGCAATTGAAAAACAATTTTATCCCTAAAGGCTTAGTTCCCTTGAAATAGTTTTTTGATAAGAATGATGCACCTACTAAGCTTAATTTATTACCAAGAGATGAAAGCATAGAGGACTGTAATTTGGGAACTATTCAAAGAGCCTAAATGTATCAAACTATCCAAATATTTATCATCTGAATTCAAGCAAAAATATGTAGACCTTTGTAAGGAATATGTGGATGTTTTTGCTTGGAAATATGATCAGGATTTAAAGACATATAATACCTCTATATTATTCAACATAGAATACCTTTGAAGCCAGGGATAAATCCCTTTAGGAAAAAGATGAGACAAGTAAACCCCATATTGTTTCCCATTATAGAGAAGGAGGTAAGAAAACTTTTGGATGCAAATATTATAATTCCTTTGAGGCATTTAGAATGGGTAGCTAATTTAGTTCTTGTAAGGAAGAAAAATGTAGAAATTATACTTTGCATTGACTTCATAAATCTAAATAAGTGTTCTTTGAAACACAACTACCATTTACCCAAGATGGACCATATACTGCAAAAGGTAGTTGGGGATTATAGAATATCAATGATGGATGGATTCTATGGTTATAATCAAGTGGCTATGCACTTGGATGGCAGAGATAAAACATCTTTTACCACTCCTTGGGAAACATTTATGTATGACAAGATGCCCTTTGGACTGATAAATAAGGGCCACATTTCAAAGAGCAACGAACATTTCTTTTCTGGGAGAAAAAGACCATTTCATTGTAATATACCTTGATGATATGAAAATATTTTCCAAATCTAACCAAGATCACCTTCATCATTTAAGACAGACCTTCACTAAATGTAGAAAGTTTGTCTTGTCATTAAATCCCAAGAAATATTATTTGCCATGGAGGGAAAGTTTTTAGGCCATATAGTATCTAAGGATGGGGTTAGGATTGATTCTGAAAGAGTGGAGGCCATTAGAAAAATCAATTTACCAATAAAGAAAAATGAAGTGTAGTCCTTTCTAGGAAAAATAAATTTTCTGAGAAGATTCATACCAAACGTTGTTGAGATGATGTAAAATATTATCGATGTGCTGAAAAAGGACAGTGAAATATAGTGGAAAGCTGATTTTAAGGGTTCCTTTGAACAAATTAAAAAGGATCTAGGAGAATCTCCAGTTTTGTTCTGCCCATATTATGACAATATTTTTTTAATCTTCTCCTTTGCCTTTGAAAATACCATAGCAATTGTCTTATTATAGAAGAATGTTGAGGGTCATGAGCAACCTATTTCATTTTTCAGTAAGGCACTGAGAGATGTTGAGTTGAAATATAGTATCATGGAAAAATAGGCATACACCCTGTTTAAAGCCTTAAAATATTTCAGAGATTATATTATACCATTCTAATATCATAGCCTATGTTCCAACTAGTGTTGTTAAATACATTCTTGTTCATACTAACATTGGGGGGACAAGAGCTAAGTGGATATCTAAACTACAAGAATATGATCTGGAAATCAAGCCTATAAAATTGGTGAAAGGAAAAGGACTTGCAAGGCTTCTTACAAAGTCAAATTGCAAGGTATTGGTAATGAATATGGTATCTCAAGAACTGGCAACTCAAACATAACTTGAGGATATGAAACATCCTTTGCTCCAAGTTGAGCGTAAGTTTTCTCAATCTGATTTGTATAAATATATTGTCTTCTACTTGCAAAATTTAAAATGCTCAACAAACTGGGATAAGGATAAGGCCAGATCTATTAAATTGAAGGATGTTGAATATTGCATTCTTAATCAACAATTATTTTGGAAATGTCCTAGTGGAATTTTACTAAATTGTATCACAGAGGAACAAACACAAGACATCATTAATGAGTTTCGTAGTGGAGTTTTTGGAGGTCAGCATGCCTGGAGAGATACAACTTACAAAATATTGAGGGATGGTTATTACTAGCCCACTCTATTTTCTGATATTAATGCATTAGTTAGGGCGTGCCTTGAATGCCAAATATTTGTAGGAAAACAAAATATTCTACATTTTCCACTCAAACCTATTAAAGTGGAAGCACCTTTCCAATAACAAGGTTTAGACTTCACTGGGGAAATATATATGAATCCCATTAGTCAACACAAGTGGATACTGACAACCACATATTATTTTACAAAATGGGTTAAGTATATTCCTACCAGGGTTGCTACTGATTCAATTATCATTAAATTCCTTAAAGAGAATATTTTGGCCAGATTTGGTTTTCCTAGAAAGGTCATCATTGATAATGCTTAGGAATTAAAATCTGTAAGATGCTACAATTTTTTCAATATTATAATATTTAACTTGGGAATTCCACTACCTATTTCCCATAGGTAAATGGTTTGGTTTCTTCATCAACTAAAAGTATGATTAGAATCATTAAGAAGATGCTTTCAGGGAATAAGAAAGCATGTGATTTTCATCTCAAGTTTGCTTTGTGGACTAATAGGATAAGTACAAAAAGATCCATTGGTACTTCTCCCTTTCAATTGGTGTATGGGACAGATGCAGTTTTTCCAATTCACCGAAGTTTGTCAGTGATGAAATTACTACAAGATAAAGAGGAAGAACCAAATCATGTGCATAAAAGAATACATTAGCTCATATAAGTTCAACATAAGAGGGAATCTGTATTGGTTAAATTACAAGAACATCAAGAGAGGATGAAGAAGATATTTGACAAGAGAGCTAAAGAAATAAATTTTGTTGTTGGAGATATGTTCTTAAAATGGGGTGCAAGAAGATAATCCAAAGGAAAGAATTTCAAGTTTGATAACCTCTAGATGGGACCTTTTCTTATCACTGTAGTTAATAGGAGCTCCAGTTAATAGGAGATTTCTCAAGCACTTTTTGCAATGTTGAGCTCTAAGTGTATCCTACTTGTACAATATTAGTTTAGTTTCCTTTCTTTAGTTTTTTCTGTTAAGTCAGTTTTTGTCAAATTTGTGTAATTTTTATTTCCGTTCAAATAAATTTGGACCATTATTATAAGTTGTTGAGCTGGAGGATGATCTATCCTTTCACAGAAGAAAGAGGTGCATCAAAGGTTTTAATCTCAAAATCCATAACCTAATGAACAAGGAAACTAGACTATTGTTCTCAACACATCACAAGGATTTGTTGTCCCTGTTGGAGCCAATGTTAGTACACAGTCAAATTTTTTAGGGGCATTATGCAATTAGGGGAAAATTATTTAAAATAAGGAAAGACCACTTGGGGCCTGCTCAATGGAAAAAATTCCTTAACAGTAAGTTGAAGGGGAAAATGTTTTAAAATAAGGAAACAAGGCTTATCTACAAAAACAGCTTAATGTGAGCCATTGGGAGCTTAAAATACATGTAAATGATGATGTGTGCTAGTATGAGGGATTACAGCAACAACTAGGGGATGCGACCAAGTGATAAAGGTCAATATTTCAAAGCACATCACCAAAATAATGAGATCAATGGCCCAAATTAGAGCGCTTATCATCTCTTAAGATCAACGGTGTATAATTCACATTGCATCCATAATTTGCCTGAACTTTAACGAGATTTGGGCATGCAAGGAGCGGTTTTAAGGAGAAATAAGTGGCCATTGTTTCTTGGTTTCGCAATGCTCTTGGCTATGGGGAAATCCCTTGCTTGTCCATGCGATACACCAGCAATATCATGTAAACTACTTTGATGAGTTTGTACTCAATGCCTAGTTGGGCGAGGATGTGGACCAATCATGATCACCTGAACTCACACCTAGAAATGACATGGCCAAATACGCGACAAGAAGTTGACACACAATCATGCTATTCCACGAAAACACCAAGAAATGACCGTTGTTGACTGGGAAACACATGGCCCAACCAGATGTTGTTTATCCTGATAGAGATGCCACATGGACCAATATTTACTTTCCACATGTCCTTTGTATATTGATGACATCATCAATGATGTCATCCAAAATTTCACGTGTTTCTCCGAGTTTGAAGAAGAAGCCAATATGAAAGTGCCACGTGTCTTAAAATCATTCAAAAATGGATAAGGTTGGATCTTAATAGATTCTTCCACATGGGAAAGGTCATCAAAATGGTTAGAGTATCATTTGGCATGGACGATCAGTCATATATAAGGGCAAGCATTGATAATAATCACCTATTCAATTATGGTTGGTGGGTATCAAGATCATTGGCCATGTCTCACGCATTGTAGTATCTGATCTGGAGTATTGTGGTCAAATTTAACAAATTATTGTTTTTGTCAGTAAGAGTAAGCCACAGGGAACATTATGACCATCTACAAGAATGTTCTCTTCATTGTATGTTTCTTTCTGATTTTTTCTTTGATGGATGGTGATTCGCTTGAAGGGGTTTCTTCCCTGGGTAAACCCTATTGGTCATGTTGGCTTCAGATGTGCTAGAAATTCTACCTGTTTTCACAAAGGGAAGGAAGGTTGCTTCATGTTCTTGGTGGTTAATAAATAGCAACAACAAGACACCATGTAATTCAACCTTGGGCACAACTGCATTTCTGTCCAGCATACGAATGAAATAGATGGAAGAGGACCCAAAGGTCAGATCGATGTTGCACTACGTATTGATGTGACTATAGTTGAGAGGAAATGGCTAGCCTTTCCTTCCACCGACAAGAAACCTCAATTTTGTAGAAGCAGAAGGCACCCATCCCAAAACTTATATCATGCTAAGTAGTTTGTATGGAAGGATCCATATTGAACATGCCTAGTGGGGTAAAATCCTTCGGTAAAAGGACCTTTTACTAACTTTTACCATAGTAAAAATGATTGTTTCACTATATTAGTAATTTCTACAAGAAAGATAAATAATTTCAATAGCTAAAGAAGCAGTATCAAGAAGTTGTTAGGTGGTTTAAAGAAATAAGAAGTGGTTTTCACACAAGGAGGGATCTATAAATAATCCATGACGCCCATTATCTCATTATCAATAGACAGAGAGAGGAAGAGTGCCCGAACCTCAAAGTAGAGAGATCAATCCAACTCCAGCAAGAAAGGAAGATTATGAAAGGATAGCCATGAGGCTTGTAGGTATTTGACTATTTTTTTTTGTATTAGGTTGTAATTCCCATCTATTGTCCTTCTCCATTGTAATAGATATATCTTTCATCTCTGTAATGTATTCCGATACATATTAATAAAAGATTTCAATAACATTTTGGCCCATATGTGTTGTGCATGCATATGAATTCCTCAATTGATGAGATTGATTTTAGTTTCCTGACCAATCTAGTTACATTTATTTTCTGAAATGTTCATATTAATAAAGAGTTCCTATCATGTGGATATATAAAAAAATAAGTTGTTTGATTGAATGTAATTCAAATTAGAATGCATGAATTGTTGTAACTATTGAATTATTGAATGCTTAGTACATTGTTCTTCACATAAAGTCTGGTAAGAATTATCTGAATTGGGTACCTTACTTGTGCATTTTTCTTTCCACACAACCACCAATTCTTTTTACCCTCAAAATTTTAATACACATAGGAGAAATTGTCGCTATTCGTTGAAGGCATGTCCAATCGTCCTATATGGAAAGTTTAAAGAGACATGGTGAATAAACAATTATGCATATCTCCCTTTATAAAGCAAGGTAGCCTTAAAACCCTTTTCTAAGTTTTGGCGTGAAGGATCCTTGGCATCGTTACTTTAACAAACAAGAACATCTCGAGGACTAACACAATCTAATTCCATTTTAATTGATCCTAGATCTAGTCATAGTTATGTTACTCCTAAAATTGTTGAAACTTGTGATCTTAATAAGTGTAGGCATAGTAACTCATGGGTAGTCCATCTATCCATTAGAACCAAGAGGAAGGTTAGTGAAGTGGTGGAGAGATTTCCATTCGAGATAAAATGGAACCTTCACATGGACAAATATGAATATTTTTTCCACTTGGGTTTTATGATGTCCTCATTGGAATGGACTAGTTGGAAGCACATCAAGTTAAATTTAATTTCTACAACAAGACTTGTGAATGCACCGACAAAAATGGAAACCCAAGGATAGTAAGGGTATACCAAATATAATATTTTCTAGGAAAATTTCAATCTTGCTATGGAAGAATTTTTTTAGAAAAGGTTTCCAATTATATGCAACCCATATATTAGATGTAGCAGGAAATAAAGGCCCAAATCTTGAAGATTATATTATCTTGCTATATTTAAGTGATGTATTACGTGATGAAGTTCTAGGAATTCCTACAAAAAGGGACATTTATTTCACAATTGATGTTGTGCCTGGAGTTGCACCAGTGTTGAACGATGAAGAATCCTTATAGAATGAGTACCCCATAATTATTGGAGTTGAAAATGGAATTACAAGAGCTGTTGGAAAAAGGATACATTCAACCGAGTGTGTCTCCATGGGAATCACTAGTATTATTTGTGAAAAATAAATATGGAACCCTTATGTTGTCTCATTGATTATAGGAAACTAAATAAGGTTACAGTGAAGAAAATGTATCCATTACCTCGAATTGATGACTTATTTGATCAAATGAGAGGGGAAAAGGTCTTTTCAAATATTGATTGGAGGTTTATTTATCATTAAGTTAGATTGAAGGAAGACCACATTCATAAGGAAACCTTTAGAACAAGGTATGGCCACTATGAACTTGTGGTGGTGCCAATTGATCTCACCAATGTACCAACTACATTCATGTGTCTTATTTTCAACAATTACTTGGATAAATTTGTGCTTGTTTTTCTGGATGATATTCTTATTTATTCTAATGAAAAAGAGTATGAGGAACACTTGAATATGGTTTTGCAAATGCTAAGAGAGAAAAATATATATGCAAAAATAAGAAAATGTGATTTCTATCATAAAAAAAATCATTATTTGGGTAATATTATTTCATAAGAAGGAATATATGTGGATCTAGAAAAGATTGAGGCCATAATGAATTGCCCAACTCTAAGGAATGTAACAAATGTAATATCATTTATGGGTTTTGTTGGTTATTATAGAAGTTTCATTGAGAGGTTTTCCAATATTGAACGCATGATTACTTCTTTTCAAAATAAGAGGATCAAGTTTGAATGTACACAAGAATGTGCGGAAAGCTTTCAACTATTGAAGAAACTTCTTACTAGTGCCCCAATTTTGAAGATTCCAGATCCAGAAAAAGATTTTGTTATGTGCACAAATGCTTGTAAAAAATGACTTGGTGCAGTTCTTATGAAAGATAATCATGTGGTATGTTATAATTCACAAAATCTAAAGGAATATGAGAAAATGTTTGTTACCCATGACTTGGAACTTGCTACAATAATGCATGCTTGTAAAATGTGGAGGCACTTTTTGATGGGAAAGATATTTGAGATTAGAAATGACCATAATGTCCTAGAGTATTTATTTGAGTAGCCAAAAAGCAAGCTAGATTAGTAGAATTTCTATGTGAATTTGATTTTGAAACAAAACACATAAAAGGGAAAGAAAACAAAGTTGTTGATGCACTCAATAAGAAAAAACATATAATGCATGTGGAAACTATTATCATTTGCCAATCGGATTTGAAGAATGCTATCAATTTCCTTGTTGAAGATGAACATTATGTCAAAATTAGAGATGGAATGCAATAGGAGTAATTAGAAAATAAGTATGAAGGATATTAGCTAGAGAGTGATGAACTTCTTATTTATAAAAATAGAATGTATATTCCTAATTCTTCAAATTTGAGAAGAATTGTTTGAGGATGAGATACATAAAATGCCATATTCTAGACATCTAGCCTACTAGAAAATGATTGCTACAACAATAAAGAAACACTTTTGGCCTAGGATGAATAAACATGTTGTTGAATACATTAACATATGGATGAAATGACAACAAGTCAAGGTTGAACACCAGTGGATTTATTGCAATCTTTTTCAATTCCAGAATGGAAATGGAAGTAGTAACTATGGATCTTATTATTGAGTTACTAACTACATCAAGACAACATGATTCTCTCATGGTTCTAGTGGATAAATTATCTAAAGTGACACATTTTATTCTTGTTAATTCCACTTACAAGACTAGTGATATTGTAAGAATATTTATGAGAGAAATATCCAGATTGCATGGGTTACCCAAAACAATTGTATTTGATTTGGATACAAAGTTTACATCTAACTTTTAGAAGATTATTTTTGCATACTTCTGCACCTAGCTGAATTTTAGTACTTCTTACCGTCAAAAGATGGATGGATAGATTGAATTATCAAATCAAGTGATTGAAGGCATTCTTTGCTTGTATCTTATTAACAAACCATGTAAGTGGGAAGACTATCTACACTTGGTAGAGTTTGCATGTAATAATGGGCATCAAGCATCATTGAAAATGAGTCCATTTGAAGCTTTATATGGTAGAAGATGCATGATGCTAGTGAGTTGGTATAATCTAGTAAATAGGATTGTTCTTGGGCCAATAGTACTAAAGGAAATGGATCACAAAGTTGCTAAAATTAAGCAGAATTTAAAGGCATCCCAAGACAGACATAAAATCTATGTAGATAAAAATAGGGTGTAGAGGGAATTTCGAGTTGGGGATCATGTTTACCTCTAAGTGAGGCCAAGGAAGTGTTCCTTGAAGCTTGGAAGTTGTGCCAATATGGAAATGAGATATTCTAGTCCATTTGAAGTACTTGAAAGAATAGGGCCAATTTCATATAAGATTGCATTTCCTACTAACACTAAAGCTCATAATGTTTTCCATTTGTCTTTTCTTAAGAAATATATACATGATCGTAGCCATGCGATTTATTAGGACATGATCTAAGTGGAACTAGAAGGAGAGTTCCAAAAATATCCATTGTAAATCCTCGACAACAAATTAACATTGTTCTAGAGCTAATCCATCGAATAGGTAAAGGTGCAATGGAAGCAATTTGATCCTAATGGGGCTACCTAGGATTTGGAAGATTCCATGAAAGAGGCATACTCTTTTTTTTGTTGTAATGTTTTGGAGTAATCACCGAGGCCAATACTATTCCAAGGGAGGGGAATGTAATACCCTAGTTTTTATCTGTAGAATGTATCCAATTATATTATGTCAATGTTGTAAATCTGCTAGTATGGATTCATAGTGTAGAGCTCAAGGCCGAGGATTGAATAAGGAATGGATATGCATGTATGATGTAAATATATTTATATGGACCATGTATTACACTTTTTATGGTGACTTAAACCTATGTAAAAACCAATGTTGGAATATAATATAATGGTCCAAGACGGTTGTGTGGAGAACTATAGGGGTTACTATTCCACTAAAGGAGAAGAGGAAGGGTTCCTATGGGAAATTAAATAATTGATTGCCATGTTTCAACCTTATAACTCATCTCTCTTTCTACCATGTTCCTTAAATGGGACATCTACCTCCTTTGAATTATTAAAACTAATCACCAATCATTGAATGCATGTAAGAGGTAGGTGGGAAATTATTTTCACATAGTTATGGAAGAATGAGTTGAGTACAGTCATTATGGTAATTGTAAGATTCCTACATTCAATGTTCAAAAGTAATTCCAACCATGATTTTGACCAATCCTCTCATTCCATTGACTCTGGCATTCATTGCATAACTATCACACTCACTCTCCATGTTGTTCATGCTATGTTCACCATTGTTATCTATGGGAAAACTTGGAATTTGACTATAATCAACACTATTAAGAGGTAATTGTAGATTTGGATGAAAATGAGATGGTTGAAGGTGAGAATAGAGGTCACAAAAGTTAGGAAACCTTCACCCACTAAACATTTTATACTCTTTGGATGCTTTAGAATCCAAGTGTTGATATTGTGAGCAAAACTCTAAAAGCATATAATAGATTGGCTTATTTCTGCACACACTAAAGAGCACTATAAGGGAAGGGTACTCTGAGGATTATTGAGCAAAGAAAGGGTAGGCCTTCCTTATATTGTGTGGGGTACTAGAAGAGAGCTCCTTCATTTTTTATGGCTGAATGATATGCATGTAATGCTTTATGATTATCATATTGGTTGATCATGAGAGAGAATGGTTGAAGCTAAGAAAGAGAGGAGCTTGTATCTTATTTCCTTCTCCCTAACAGCCTCATAGCCTAGTTTGGGGGTGGTATCTACAGTATATGCCTAAATTTGAGTGGAAATTTTCTCATATGCAATTAGTTTCTTAGACATTCATGCATTAAAAGATAAGTTCCTTATTGTTGTCTATGAATATGCAAAATTTATGTTCACTTTTTGTTATGAAAATCAGTGTATTATGCATGTTGTGTGTGACTATGTTTGTTATTTCCACTTCATTTTAATTCTTCACACCTGCACATGAAATATATTAAATTATGGTCCTACCTGAGAGGCTTAATTAGTTGTTATTATGGATATTTGGCCTTTATGGGCCAAAATTTGGAATCTTGTGGTAGTAATTATATGTCCTATCATTGGTATTATTGGATGGGGATGTTACATATATAGTCCTAAAGATTCTTGGGAGAATATAATTGTTTCCATAAATAGAGCTACAAAAGTAGAGAATCACAATTTGGATGAGATAGTGGGTTAGTGATTGCAAAAAGAGACAATGAGAAGAAAATCTAAAATAAACATTGAAAATTCAAAAGCTTTGTTGACTAGGGGCTGCTCTAAGAACAAAAGTGATCAGAGATATAGTGGGAGGAAATATACATATAGAGGAAGATATTCTAGTAAAGGTAGGAAACAAAAAGATTTGATTTTTTGGAGGTCCATCAAAAATGGTAGAGAAAGAGTAAATGCAAGGCCAATCCTTCCAGGGAGAAAGAAGCAAGTAAAGAGGATTTTGTTGTTGGAATTTTGAGTTATGAGGGAAACATGTATCTTTGTTTGACATGTTGTATTAATTCAATATCTTCCTTTCATATAATTCATCATAAAGGGTGGTTCATGGATTATGAATAATCACATGCAGGAAAAATATTTCTTAGAGATAATTTTAGTTATGAAAAATCCATACATGACAATGTAAAAGTCCAATGCAAATATGGATACATGAAGTGAATACCCAATGTGTGGCATGCACTTGGATTGGAATGCAACTTACTTTCAATGAGCCTAATGGTTGATGCATTGATAAATTCTTATCTAAAGGAGGTTATATATTGGTTGGAGGGGATATTATTTTGTCTTGGGGTGTTCATCTTGGAAATTTCTACAAGTTAGATGTGACTACTGAATTCATGGGAAGTGTAAATGTAGTGTCAATTAAAATGGTCAAATAAATGATAACATTGAAAACATCAAGCATGACAGTGTGGCATAACTATATGGGATATCTTGTGATCTGGATTGGCTCATTATATTTTTTTTCATCTATCGCAATGCTTTATGGGTGAAAAAAATGGAGAAATCAACTTGCAGGATCATTTTAGTGGTTGGTCCCAATTTGGAAATTTGGGTCTAAAAAACCATTTGAAATATTTTGGAGGAAATTTGAGGAATCAAATGGAACATGTTTATGGTCCAAACCTTACTAATAAGTAGTAGGCTATATTCTACACACCAATACCTTTCCAATGGTTCAAGAATCGCCTCAATCGGAGTTTGTATGCAAAATTTATGCCTTTCACAAGTTGACCTATTGTATTGATCACCACGGTGCGAGTGGATGCCACGTCAATCCCCATTACTTAAACATGTGGGGATATCCACGTAGTATATTTTCTATAAAATTCTATAAGGTCCAAACCTAATCACTAATTGAGGGTTGACGAAGTCAATACCCTAACCCTAGACAACTATCGAGCTATGTTAAATACTGGGCCACTAGGAGGAGAAGGGGTTCCATTCTTTTGTAGTGTATCTTGTTCCATAGATGAGAATAACAATTGAGAGTGGTATTTTGTGAGAATAATAGAGGAGGAGAGATTATGTAGTAGCCATATAGGCCACATTATCAAATGCAACTCCGCAGAGAGTGTATCTTTCTTTGTACTTGCATTTGAAGAAAAGAGAATGAAGTGGACTCTCCTTCTAGTGGAGTTTTCTCTCATTTTGAGTTTCCTAGGTTACATCTAGTGTTTATTTCTGGATGGCATGTGTGTATTTATTTATTTTCTCTATTTTTTCTCATTTGAACTATTTTATACATTTTAAGCAGAAAACCAGTAAATTTCAAAGAGTGTGAGATCCAAAGAAAATTGAGCTTCACAGTAAAGATTTCAATATTTTATTAGATATGTTGTGATGAATTGTATAGTGTAATATCCATGTAAATTTATAGATCATCTTGGAAAAAAGAAACTACAAGGGTTGTGCACTAAGAAAATTGTCCTTGGAATCAATGATCTAAATTACTATTTTGAGTTTTGTGAGGCATGTCCACTTAAAAAGTAGAAAAAAGGGTTCAATTTTCCTTGAATGTCAACAAAGATCAAGAGGTCCCTATGTTGGTTCATTTTGATATTTATGTGCCTATGAATGTGGCTTCCATTGGAGGCTCTTACTATGTTATCACTTTCATTAATGACTTATTATGGAAGTCATGGGTTTACTTCATGTAGAATAAAAGTGATTCTCTTGAAGTTTTCATTATCTTCTTTGCCTTGGTTAAAAGGAAAATTGGGAAGAAGGTGAAGTATTTGAGAAGATACAATGGTGGTGAGTATTGTTTTAAGGATTTTAAGGTATTTTCCAAATATCAACGTATTGCAAGGTAGAATTCTGCTCCACGTACTCCTAAACAAAATGGTGTTGTTGTGATGTTGAATCAAACCTTGATGGAGAAAGCACAGTGCATGTTCAAGCAAATGCTAGTTTGAGGAAAATATTTTTGTAGTGAACATTGGTAGATAAAAGATAAAACCCTTAACATGAGAACTAATCCTTAGCTTCAAAAATAGAAAAATGCATTCACATCATAAAAAACACAAAAAATCAAGAATGTAGAGAGAACCATTTAGGTAGGGTAACACCATCAAATACTCCTTATGGAAGGAACCACTCCATAGGACATGTTTTCTATAGTACAATGACATCCAACATTCAAAGTCTCCCAATACAATGGTATCCATGTGTATTTATACTCTCTCATGAGTATTCCTAAGGTCTATGTGAACTACCCTTTATTATTATATGATTTCCTTTAACTACATAGTGGGTGTATTCCATGATTATGACCACATTACATTCAACATCCCTCTTAGTTACCCCATATTATCCTCCCCAGGTACATTAAATTCAACCCCCCTTCACATTTTTCATCCTCGAAACATGGGTGGAAGTCATATAATATGATGTTATAAGCAATGTACTCAAATAGTACCAAGTCTGAGCATCCATCTATCCTAGCAAAACGTGGAAATGGGGTCCAACTATGGTCTTTCCTTGTCAATATTGATTCTAGTTACTCATTTGGTTCCGTGTTGTCATTGTGCTACTCTAATATATGCATGCATTACTTTTAGTTCTCCATGTACCTCCATATTGGGTACATTTTTGGGTCCATGTTGGTTTATAGTAAGTTTTTGTATGCTCATGATGTTTCCCTTATGATTGTTGTTGCCCTGGGTGGTTTGGGTATAAATATACAACAAACTTAGCTATTGGTTCTTTGGTATTTGAATCTTCAACAAATGGTTTGAGTCATGTATCTCCTTAGATTGTTCTTCCTTTTTATGTCCTTCTTGGGGAATTTTTTCATGTGCTTATGTAGACCCTTCTTTTGGTTCAACCTCCAACTCTTTGTCTATTGTGTTAGTAGGTACTACAATTAGTTTCCCTACAAAAACATTATTCATATTATACCTTGGGCCTATTCGACAACACATGTATTCCAATAGAGGAAGAACACCTTTAGTAACCACTCACACAACCAGATCAAAGATCAACACACCGAATTTTTTACATGGTAAAAACCCTGTGGGGAAACATCCATGGCCCCAACCAACGTGGCCACTTGAGGAAATTTATCAATGAAAAATAAAATAGTTTACAAGAGAGTTTATCACAATCGATCATCAACAAATGACCCTTCATGCTCTTTAAATAAAGATCACAGACCAATCAGGTGTTAATCCACATATCGATGTATCCATTAAGATAGAGGAGAATATGAGTCGTCATATCACTCTATATCAAGAATAGATCATGACCATTGGATTATAAATGCATACTAAAGAAACACACTTTAACCTAACGACACATTAGACGAAGTTGATCTTAACTAACTCCTAAGTGTTGAAATATCCTAACATCCCCAATTAAGAATAACTTGGGATAGGATTGAAGGATTTATAAAGGAGACACAATAGGAGAAGGAAGGAGGAATTAGAGCCTATCCCCCTTAATGGAAACTTCCTGAACTCCTAACACATATCGAAGTTTGGAAAACTTCACTTATGTAGAGACTTTGTGATTATGTCTTGATCCAAATGGATCCAGAAAGGAAAAAAATTCAAAGTTCTCAGATTTGGATGAAACCAATGCCATTGCGTAGGTATCGTTGTGTTGATTCCATTAGTATGTGTTTCTCTGAAAATGGACTATGTATGGTGAAGTTATCGCAATCTGAAATTCAGGTCAAACTAGAAAAAAGTCAAAGTCAAAGTCAACAGTCTATACTGTTGATGTCAGCAGTACGTCAGCGGGACAGGTGGAAGATAACATCATCATGATGTCATGATGACATCGAAAGGACACGTGGCAGCTATATTTGGCATTTTCGGGGGCTGATTTGGACCTATAAAAAATTGGCATGTGGCAATGTACGAAAGTGACACATGGCAGGTGACGTAGTTGTACGGATGACACATGGCAGGATCAGATGAGGACATGTGGGTTGTATGGATGATGATGTGGCATCATCTGGTTGAGACACATGGAAGGTACGATAGTGACATGGCAGTGTTGACTGGGCAGCTGACTGTGTGGTGACTGAACCAATGCGTCAGCAGTACGAACCAATCACAGAGTGACATGTGGCCCAATCACAGGGCACCACGTGGCACCACGGATAAGGCCAAAGAGGCCTGGGTAAAAACTTGTTTCTTCCTTCGAAGGATTCGAACCCTTGACCTCTGGGCAAGGCAACGAACTACACCAAGAGTGCTAACCATCCGAGTTATTCGTGGTTCGTGTCAACCATATGGCATATTATTGTTTTAAAGTGAAGCTGGGCATGATTTATGGGATAAACCATGGTTGGTGGGGCCCAACTCAAGGCCACATGGAGCTCCACGTGAGCAAGGTCTGAGAGAAAGGGGGCTAGCGCGTACACGTTTTTGCCCAAAGTGGGTTTTCAACCTTATAAATGGGTTTTTTTAGTATTTTATGTTGATTTTAATAGATTTTTACCATATCTTGGTGGATATTGGCCCAAATTGAGTGCCACAAGAGGTGGGTTTTTGGGATTTGAGCCATTTACCTCATGGCTATATAAACCAAGCCATTATGGAGTTTAAGCAAGCAACTTGGAGCAAATTGAAGAAGAATTTGTGAAGGCCAAGTTGTCTTATGCAATGAAGCTAGAAGAGTAGTTGAGCTTTGGAGGCAATTTCTGGGAGTTCTAATCCACCTTTTTAAGTGTCATCTATTGCACCGGATTCCTGAGATAGAGAAGAATGCATCTGAGTTATTCAGAGACCTAAATGATGTAATTTTGAAGAAAATTTTTAAGAATTGAATTTTAATAGAGAAACCTCCCCCACTGAAGACAAAGGCCCAGATACGTAGCAAATTGTGTCGAACTCTGTTATCAACTTTGAGATTGATGGTTTGCATCTTTTTGTTTTTCTGCTAGCTCACTTCATTCCTTAAGTTTTTACTTCTTATACATTCACATGCATTGTCATTAAATATATTGTTAAAATCGAAGTCAAGGTGTAAAGTACTAAGCATCGATTTCATATCATGTCTGCAACTTGATATTCTATAGGGAAAAAGAGAACTTCAATAAATCGATCATGAATGAGATTTCTGAAGAAGTGCATGTGTAGATCGATGAGTTTTTTGTGTTGTTGTTGAACTAGATGTTTGGAGAGCTTGATAGCACTATGATTGTTGCACCAGAGGGTGGTCATATGTTGTTGTTATAATCTAAACTCTTAAAAAATATGTCAAAGCCACAAGGGTTCTTGACTTGCATTAATTGTTTCTTGGTACTATGCTTCTGCTGAAGAAAGAGAAATAGCTTGTTGTTTTTTAAAATCCCAAGTGATAGGTCTAGAACCAAGAGTGAAAGCATAAACTGCAATAGACTTTTGATCATTAAGGTCATCATCCCAATCCAAATTAATGAAACAAACCAACAAAGGAGTCCCCCCTTAACTGTAATGTATCCCTATCTGAATTGTACCCCAAACATATTGAAGTATCCTTTTAGTTTCTTTCCAATGGATTTCATGGGGTGTTTACATATACCGAGCAACACGACCAAGAATAAAGGATGGGTATGAGTCAAATATAAGAGGCTACCAACTAGCTGATGATACAAGGTGGCATCAACTTTGGGACAAGTTCAAGTGGCATCAAGTTTGACTCCAGATTGGAAGGGAGAAAGGGTTGGTTTAGAATCATCCTTGTGAAAGCAAAGAATAATGTCACATGCATACTTAGACTAGGAAATAAATACTCCTTCCTTGGTTTTCAATACTTGAAGGCCAATAAAATAATTCAAATAGCCTAAGTTCTGTCAATTTAAATTTATTTTTAAGGTTGGATTTCACATGGGTTAAAAGTTCAGGGTCACTACCAGTGAGGATAAGGTCATCAACATAAAGAAAAATCATTATGATATGGATTCCTACTTTCTTGGTATAGACATTAGGGTCATAAGGACATCTAGAAAATCTGGTGTCAAGAAGAAGGTTGTTCATTTTGGCATACCAAGATCGAGGAGCTTGCTTAAGACCATAAAGAGACTTCTTAATGTGAACAAAAAGGTTGGAGTAATTTTGGACATAACCAGGAGGTTGTCCATGTAGATTTATTCTTTCAAATCTCCATTAAAGAAGGAGGATTTAACATCCATATGATGGACCTCCCATTTATGTGAGGCGACAAGGGATAGAACAAGGTAGATGGAATTCATTTTGGCTACAGGTGAAATGGTTTCATTATAGTCAATGCCTTCAAATTGAGAGAACTCTTTGTCAACTAACCAAGCCTTGTGTCTTTCAACACTTCCATCTAATGCATGCTTACTTTTGTACACCCATTTACATTTGAAAAATTTTCTTCCTTTTAGAAGAGGTACAAGATCTCAAGTATCATTCGCCATTAAAGAGCGATACTCTTCATTAATTGTTTTGTTCTAATATGGGTGAGTTGAAGCTTCTGCAAATGTGTTTGGATCATGAGTCTTTGAAACTTGAGCTAAAAGAGAATAGGCTTGCTAGAATTGTGAACGTGCATGATGTTGATATGAAGGATCACTGACAATATCACCAGTTTCTTCTTGAGTTGAATGGACCCATTTGGGAAGCGATGATTCGTGTGCAGGTTCATGTTCAATGGACTCATATGGAGGAAGGTGAGTAGGCAGAGGTGGATTTTCATCCTCAATTTCATCATCCAAAGAAGAAGAAACCATAATAGAAACAAAATATGGAACAAATATCGAAGATGGATCTCATGCCAAAGATGGCACAAATGCTAAATTAGACTTGTAGGCTAAGAGATTTTCATCAAATTTAACATCTGTTATAATGATAATTTCATTGGAATGAGGTTGAAGAAGTCTATAACCTTTGAAATCTTTAGAATATCCAACAAAAATACACTTCTCACTTTTAGGCTGTAAAACTTTCCTTTTCTCATCGGGAATGTGAGCCCATGCTACACTACCAAGTACACAGAAGTGACTTACATCTAGCTTAATTTTATTCCATACTTCTTCTAGTGTTATATTTTTTATACCCTTTGTGGGAGTGTGATTTACTATGTAATTTGCATAGTTGATGGCTTCTGCCAAATAATGAAGACGTAATCCCTTAGATTGGATCATACAATTAGCCATTTCTTTTAATGTGTGATTTTTATCTCAACAACACCATTTTGTTGTGGTGTATATGGAACAATATGATGCATCTGAATGTCATGTGCAGTGCAACAACTCGTAAATTTATTGTTCACATATTCACCTCCATTATCTATTCTTAACCTTTCAAGTTGATGTCTAGATTATTTTTCTACAAGGGCCTTGCAAGCCAAAAACTTGTCAAAAACTTTGCTCTTAAGTTTTAAGTAAACCCAAGTGCATCTACATAAGTCATCAATGAAAGTTGATAAATATTTTCTCCTAGAGAAAGAAGGAGAAGAAATAGGACCACACAAATCATTGTGAAAAAGCTGCAAAGGGGTTGAGGCGTTCCAAGAGGCACATTTGTAAAAAATGTCCTGATGATGTTTGTCGAGAACACAACCAACACAAAAACCATATCTACAAGAAACAAGAGGAAGATCAGTCACCATGTGTTTATTACATAGTTGTTGCAGTGAGCGATAGTTTAGGTGACCAAAGTGATCATGCCAAAGTTTTCTCGAGTCATTGCTATGAGCAACAAAAATAGAATGAAAAGATGATGACCCAAACTTGTCAAACTTGTACAACCTGGTAATATCATCAACAATTCAAGTTTATAGGAAATGATTAGGATATTTTAAATCCTTGATTACAAATTGCTGAGGTGAAAAATCTATGGTTTTACGTTCACTTGAATGAGTGATCTGATACAATGAGAGAAGGTTGCGAGAAAGACTTGGAATGCATAATACATCATTGAAATGACCATTATCTACCCGAACTACTCCAGAGCCTACAACACTAAGAGATCTATCATCATCAACAAATATTTTCTTGGTGTTACATTCTTATTCATATTATAAGATGTTCCATAATCAATAAGCCATTCATCAGAAGAAGTACAAGTTTCATTGAAGGAGAAACCGGAAGCAAAAAGTGCATTTCCATGAGAAGAAGAAGAAGAAGAATCAATATTGATATTGTGCTTCTTCATCGTTGCTTCTAATACTTCCATGTTTTTAAAAAAATTATACTCCACATGACCATGTTTTCCACAAAAATTGCAATGTTTGTCAGTCTTATTGCTTTTGGAATTTTCTCCTTTGTCACCATTAGGAGTAGAAGATGACTGAGAGGGTTTGGGACCCTTGTTTTTCTTGTTGTTGTGGCAAGGATGTTTCTTCTTGGGATTGTTGGATTTATCTTTATGTTGAGACACTAAGGCTTTGTTATTTGTACCTACAATGTTGATCAATCCAAGTTGCACAAGATTATCTTGCTCTTGAATCAAGGCATCACAAAAAGACTCAATAGAGGGTTCTTTATAAGCACTCCCTAGAGATTCTATGGTGGCATAAAAGGTAGATACAAAAAAAAAAAATGCACTACCATGCTTAGCAAGAATAACATATATGCATCGGCCTTCCTTCATATCTAGTTTGTAGTCTATACATAAAAGTCTAAGTGTTTTGAACTTAGATAAATAATCTTCAACATAAGGAAAATCACAATCTTCATCAAAGGGCATTGATTCCTTGAAGGTGAAACCTTAAATAAGGAGATATGGATATTTTTATTAGTCCACGTGATTCATCACTCTTATTATCCCATTTGACTTTATTTTCATCATTAATGGGTTCTTGTTCTTTTCCCAAGGTAATCGGATACGATTATTTACTTCTTATTACATCCTTCATATGGGATTTCCATGAGAAGTAGTTGGTACTGGTAAGCAAAAGATCATTGGGATAAGCCATATTAAATATGTAGAGAATATGGATTTAAACACTGAAAGTGATGGTCTAAATGGAAAGCACTTGAAAAAATAGGTTGTTTAAAAAAACGACACTAAAAATGAACTTTGGATGTGAAAGTTATGACCTTTTGAAAAAAGAAATAAATGATAACCAAAGAGCCACATGGAAAGTAAAATTTGGTCCACATGATGATGTTCCTCCTTATCTAAATTTTCCTATAAGCTCACTTTTACAAATAAGTTACTTATGAAATTATTCACATTTATTTTATAAAAGTGGGAATCCCTTTTACAATGAAGTTACTTTGTAAATTAAAGTTGCATGCAAAAAGAGTAACTAAAAATAATATTAAAGCTACTTATAGTGATTCATTTTTATAAAGTAAGTGAAATGCACTTTACAATGAATGCATGAACGTTTTAAAAAAAATAATGAAAAAGAGACATGAACTCAAGACCTCTTACTTAATAAAACAACTTTCAACCGAGTGAGCTAGTGCAAAATACATTATAAGCTTAAGGAGGATGGGGGTTGTTGTTGTTGTTGTGGAAGATAACCTTGAAGTGTGTGCTAAGAAAAAAATATTTTCATGCATTCACACACACACAAAAAAAAATTCTTCTCGACAACAACAAGGGTTAGATCTCGGTTAGCTTACCCAGAAAATGAAAGTTTTCCTTTTGTTTCTAATTTGTCGAGATCACACAGAGTGTGCAACAAAGATAATACACATACAAGAAAACACTTTTTGTTATGTTTTTGATTTGATAAGATTGCACAAATCTCACGGAAAAAAACATACACATACCAGAAAGATTAGCGACCCATAAACAAAACAAAACAAAACAAAAATTGAAATATTATCTCTATAAAAAATTTAAAAGGGAGTATTCAGGATTTATACCTCTAGATCTTAATGAAATGTTTGTATCTTGGGAAAACATAAACCTTTTCGAGTGAAAACAAAAAAAATTCCTAACAGAAATGAGCGCTATAGATGTGATGGAATAGTCCTCTTGGCCCAAAAATGTACAGAAATAGTAGAACCCAAGGATGAGACAACAACTTCAAGATCTTGATCTACAATGAGAGAGAGTCTTCAATTTTTCTTTGATACCATGTTCGACAACACAGGTATTCCAACATTGGATGAACACCTTCAATAACCATTCACACAACCAGATCAAATATCAACACACCGATTTTTTTTACATGGTAAAACCCTTGTGGGGAAACATCCACGGCCCCAACCAACATGGCCACTTGAGGTAATTTATTATTGCAAAAGAAAATAGTTTACAAGAGAGTTTCTACCAATCTATCATTGGAAAATGACCCTCCGTGGTCTTTAAATAGAGATCATGGACCAATCGGGTGCTAATCCACGAATCAATGTAGTCGTTAAGGTCAAGGAGAATATGAGTTGTCATATCACTCTATGTTGCCAACATATTGTGATCGTCGGATTACAAATTCATTTTAAAGAAACACACTTTAACCTAATGACACATTAGACCAAGTTGATCTTAACTAACTCCTAAGTGTCTAAATATCCTAAGAGGGCCCTTCTTATTTAGTAAGAGAAATATCTTACAATGTAAATTTATTTTTCTTGTACCAAAGCTTCATAATATTCTTCTAGGCATTAATATTAATTGTTCCCACTGAGTCCATCCAATGATATCCAAAAAATATATCCATATCATCCATATGGAAGGACTTGCTACGGATCAATGGAGGTAGAGAAATGTGGTTGAGAATGTGCACACTACTACATAAATGGTACATATGCTATATAAATGCACCTTTAGTTCTCTTTGCCAAAATGGTTATCCATTTTTAACAAATCATTCATCAACACACAATCTAGAACCAAATCCACCTATTTTCTTGGCTATATTCCAACATCTTGTTTTTGTCTTAATTCGATTCTAGAAATCTATTTTTAAAAATGGCTTGAGAATCTTTGTTTCTCAAGAATGTTAATTTTATTAATCTTAGTATTTTGTAAAGATTATAAATACAAAAGAGATGATTAAGACTATAAAAACAAAAGAGTTGAAAAACTATTAAGACTATTGCAAGCTAGAGAACTACAAGAGGATATTTTCAAGATGACCTAGAAAGAAGATGAAAGCATGTAAGATAATGTTGAGGGATTTCAATATAATTCTATAGAGGTCAAAATAATATAGGCTAGATCCAAAGACTCTTCAAATTATTCTCTTGAGAGAGATTTGAGATGAATTTATTCTCACTAAATTTATTGGAAGTAGGAGATGTTTCCCAACTATCTTATGAGAATATTTACAAGTTATGTAAGAGTTACTCACAAGAAAATGCAAACATGGTAAAGGTCCTAGACATGGTATTGCCAAAATTACAAAATCATCTAGGGAAAGAGTCACCTGAGATGAAATTGGAAACATGTTGGAAGATTTCAAGACTGATATTCTCATCTTCTTTAGTTCTAAGATAGACACATTTCGAGCTAAGAAGAAACATGATGAAGAATAGTTGGCATTAGCAATATTCTATTCCAAATGTCTGAAGAAGCACCTTCTAAGGGATTAACCATTGAACAATGTACAAACCTATGACATCTATGAGAGGAACCATTCAATTAGTAGATGTCTGTCATTGGAAGAACTAAAGATAGTATATCAAGGAGCCAATAAGGGGATATAGAAAATATACTTTGTTACTCAAAAGTGACCATGGTATCCTCAAGACCCATCTTAGTATTTTAATTCATTTTGGGCTAACATTCAATATCCTCCTCATACTTAGTATCCACCCATGCCATGGCAGTAGTGGTATCATCGACAACCTTAAAACCAACTGTGTTAACGAGGTTAGTGAGGGCCTACCTTTGGAAACATGCCACAATATCCAACCCAACAACACCCACAATTTTTCCAAAAATAATTGCACTTGCCTTCAAATTAGCCTCCTCAGTGAACTCCTAAAACTCCTAATCAACCATTCCTAACCCAAACAATAAATTGACTAAGCTTACTTAACATAGTTACCAACTTAACGAGAACTCTACATAGTTCTCATTTTTGGGGGGGTCCAATTTTTTACCCCGTTTTTAAAAATGGTGCTACCGGTAGCACCCCCTCTTCCTTTTTAGGTGGTTTTTCAATATTTTAAATTTTTCAATCCACAATGTTTCCACATTTTTTTTTCAATGCTTATTTTTCATCTATTTTCTAATTTTTCTATTTTTTTTATTCAAGTGTGTTTTTAGTCTTCCATACTTTTAAAATTTAGTGGAAAACACAATTTTTAACACATTGTTTACCTTTACTTCAATACATAGAAAAACATTGTAGTTAAATGACATTTTTTTTAATATTTAGCAAAAAAATATAATTCATTTTTTTTATATAAAAGAAAAACTGAAAAAAAACTAATAAAAAAAACAAAAATTAAAAAGCAAATTAAAATAATAAAAAAAATTAAAGAAAAAACTTAAAAAATTAAAGAGGAAAAAAAATACCAAAAAAATAATATATATATATATATAGAGAGAGAGAGATAGAGAGAGAGAGAGAGAGAGAGAGAGAGAGAACAAAACAAAACAAAAGGTAAAAAAACATAAATCCCAAAAACTTTAGAAAAGTTTAAAAAAACACAAAAAACAATTAAAAATATATATTAAAAAATACAAATTAAGATACCTACAAAATTTAATACAAAATTACAAAAAAAATATTTTTTTTAATAAAAAACTTAAAAATATGTAAAATTTTATAAAAAAACAAATGAATTAAAAATAATATGCATTAGTGATGGGAGGTCATGGGGGGTGATGTTGGGCATCACCCCAGCCCCTAGGGGCTAAGCCATGGTCCCCTGGGAACCATGGCTTAGCAAATGGGGGTTGGGGCGATGCCTACATCACCCCCCACGACACCCACAATACCCAACCAACCTATGCAGGCTGGTTGGGATTAAATTTGTTTATATTTGTGTTTTTTTTATTTTTTTACTTTAGTTTCAATTAAATTTGATAGGTTTTGTATTGTAAAATTGTTTTTAATTTTTTTTTTTTAAATTTTGGTTTTCTATTTTTTTAAATATGATTAGAAGTTTATTTTAAATTTGGTTTTAAAATTTTGTTTTTATTCTTTCATTATTGATTTTAATAAAATTGCTTTGTTTTCATTTAAATATTGTTTTTAAAATATATATCTTTATTTATACATTTTTTTGGTTGAATTTTGTTATTTTTTTCCTTTTTCATTTACTTTTTAAAGGTTTTTTAAAGATTCTTTTGTATAAAAATATATATAAAAAAATATTTAATTATTGTTTTAGGAGGCAAATTTTATTTTATTTTTAGTTATTTTTCTTTTTCACCTTGTTTTTTAATCTTTTTTGTTTTAAATTGAATATTAATATATTTTTTTAAATGTGTTTTTTTTATCATTTAAAAATAATAATAATTGCGAAGATTTTTTTATTTCTATTTTTTTTTTTTAATGTAAATTAAAAACAAAGTTTGCAAATAAATTTTCAAGTGACCATTTGGTGTCCAATTTTGGGTTGTTTATTTACGTAGGGATTTGTTGTCAATGTCACAATTTCAATTAGGTCGTAAAGAGCTATGATTTTCATGTTTAGGGCAAAACATTTTGATTTGTGTAGCATCACTTTTTTATTTAGGTGTTGATTTTAAGGTTTTTCTGAGCTATTGTCTGAGTTTTGAATGCCATGTTTGAAAAATGTTGTAATTTTGACCCCGTTTAAAAAAATGGTGCTACCGATAGCACCACTTTTTTATTTGGGGGTTGATTTTCATGTTGTTTATGCAAAAATATCGGTTTTAAGGGCCAGAGTTCTCGTTTTGAGGTCACAGTTCTCGTTAAGTCGGTAACTTTGTTACTTACAGTGTTGATTTGTCTGGTTACCCCACATATTTTATCTCACATGTGGACTGTAAAGATATCCATTTGTGCTCAAGGAGAGTAGTGAATAAAATAAATTCTCCAATCATCTTGAACAACATTATGAAGAAGTTCCTAACCCACTATAATATCATGATGATCAGTCTATTGAAAATTCTGGTAATCAAATTCATGTGGTAGGAAAAACCAATTCCCTAGGAAATTCAAACTATCCACAACCATTTAGTGATTCCCAACTTCCTCCCTATCCAGAGAGGTTAAGTATGGAAAAACCAATTACTTAGCTTGACTTTTATTTCCTAGGATAATTGTGAAATGTTTGTGTCAAAATCCCCTTATTCAAAACAATCAAAGATTTCCTTATTTATGCTAAATCCATTTGTGAGCTATTCCTAAGGAATCCCAATAAGGAAAAGAAAGATCCCTTAATTTTCCATGTTATTGTTCATCTTGCTGACTTGATGCTTGGGAATGTTCTTATGGCCAAGTATGTTGACCCAAAAATCCGTATAGTCAATGTTCATATCAACAACATTCCCATTTCAAACACTTTGATTGACTTAGGGGCTTCCATCAATGTTATGACTAAGGAAAATATGGAGAAACTTTGATTGCTTAATTTACTTCAAACTCCTACAGTCCTTCAATTGGTTGATCGATCTACCGTAGAGTGAGAAGGTATATTAGAAGATGTTGTGGTTTCCATGGATTCATGGGACTACCCTACAAATTTAGTGCTATTACAGCCAAAATCCAACCTTGGAGACTACCCATTGATTTTGGATAGGCCATGGTTAGCCACTATAGATGCATACATTGGCTATAGATATGGTGATATGACCATATCTCATGGAAATTCCACTAAGAAACTCACCTTATGTCCTCCTTCCAAGTCGTCTATAGATCAAGAGATGCTTATTTGGGTAGAAAATGAGGATAGTTATGATGATATTATTTAGCCGCTTCTCACACTTGACCAAGCTCTAAATTTTAAGGATGAGACTAAATATCATTAGATTAGGAATTTTATCACCAATCCCTACTCATTTCATCATCCAATTTTCCAATCCTTTAGTCATATCTTGGACAAGTATCCTCAAGAAAACTATTTAGTAACTACTCTATCATTTCAATTCAATTCCATTCCTTCTCCTTTTTATGTTGTATCAAAATATTCATAGCACATCAGTGGAAATTAGCCCAGGAAAGACACTTAAGATCAATCCTTGGTTAAAGGCCTCTTAGAAAGACCAATTGATTAAGTTACTATAGAGGACCAAACGTTTCTCTACCTTTTTGTATTTCTACAGATGCCTCTGATACCACCATTGGTGTTGTACTTGGAGAAAAGGAATATCAATGACCATATGCTATCTACTTCATAAGTAAATATGGTAATCAAAAAGGATTTTCTTGTAGTTGCCCATGCTATTAATAAATTTTGTCATTATATAATTGGTTATCCCATATTTATGCATACTCATCATTCATCCATATGTGATTTGATGAATAAACCTATAATTAATGGTAGAGTGATAAGATGGATATTATTGCTACAAGAGTTTGACATCACCATCCTTGATAAGCTAGGTAAAGAGAATGTTGTTGCTAACTTTATTTCCTAGCTCACTAATGATGGGGATGTCATTCCTATTGAGAATGTTTTTCTTGATGAATGTTTATTTGCATTATCTATTAACACACAGTGGTTTGAATATATTTCCAACTACTTGGCTACAAGGAAGCTTCTAAATCATATTTCACCAAAAGAGCGACAAATAATTGTCAAGCAAAGTGCAATGTATTCACGGGTATATGGCCATATTTTTCGCACAAGGACAAATCTTATTATTTTAAATTGGGTTCGAGAGGATGAGGTCTCTAACATCCTAAAAGCAAGTCGTGATGAACCTTGTGGAGAGAAATTTGTTGAAAAAAGGGCTGCAAAAATATTTTTCACTTAGGATACTATTGCCCCACCATCTTCCAAGATGCCACAAAGTACGTGAGAATTTGGGATAGCTTTCAAAGAATGGGATGACCTGTACAATTAGATGAGATTCCCCTTCAACCTCATCTTATGGTTGAGCCTTTTGAAAACTAGGCTCTATATTTTGTGGGACCTATCAATCCACCATCCAAGAAGAACATATATATATCGGTATGCATTGATTATGTGACCAAAGAGTTTGAGGCCAAGGCTCTTACAAAATCAACATAACAAGTTGTAAAATATTTCCTGCACAAAGACATCTTTGTTAGATTCAGAGTTCATCATGAGATTGTTATAGATCAAGGGGTGCAGTTCACTTCAAAACTCATTCAATTCATCACCAAATAGTACTAGATCAGGTATAGAACCTCCACACCTTATCATCCATAAGATAATAGGTAAGTTGAAGTCACTAGAAAATTTTTGGAATCTATCTTGACCAAGATTGTGTAGATACATCATAGATAATGAGTTAGTAGGCTTTCTGAAACTTTGTGGGATTACTTTAATACATGGAGAAACACTATAGGCATTACCCCCTATGAGCTTATGTGTGGTAATCATGTATTTCTTCCTATTGAGTTTGAAGTTAAAACACTAAGGAATATTGTGGAGGTGGGATGGCTCTTTCTAAAGCCCAAAATCATCACTCAGAGAAGATTAATGAACTTGATGAAAATTTTCAATCTTTCTTGCATCATACTTTTGTTGTACAACAACAAAGGGCCAAGTGGTATGACAAGTTAATCAAGAAGAAAAAATTCCAAGTAGGAGATTAGGCCCTATTGTTTGATTCATGATTCAGGGACTTCAATGAAAATATTTTCACTTGGTGGCTTGACCCTTATGAGGGTGACACTATCTATGAAAATGTCTCTATCAAGTTACACATAATTAACTGGCCAATGGCCAATGGCCAATGATTGAGGTCATCTCACAAACCATTGTCAAAGGATTTTTTCATTAGAGATATCACCAAGCAATTAGACATGGATATTGTTGGTGCAATGACTACGTCACTTGCCCCTACAACTATTTTTTATTTGGGTTGTACTTAAAAAATAAATAAATACATAAATAAATGTGATGGTGAAAACCCGTTTTCAGGTGCCATCATACCTTCGAGTGTTAGAAACATAGTCTCTCGCTAGAATTTATTGGATTTCATAAATTTTAATTGTAAAAATTCCCTTAGGCATAGTTAGACAAATCTTGTTTGAAAATAGGCTTGCTTGACGAACTAGGTTTGCAAAAAAAATAGATAGAACATCCAAGCAATAAAATTTCTAACTTTGTTGTTTAGATTATGTAGTTTATTTCTTACTACACAACCTCTTTATCCCTTAGTTTCATGATGTCATGGATCTAGAAGGCGTATTTTTTTTATCTTATATTGTCATGGATCCAACAATTCATTATTGATCTTTCATATTGTTGTGGATCCACCAATCTGTTGTCGACCCACCAACCTACAACATTTTCTAATCATTTCAATCATCATTTTCATTTTTATAGATCCTTTGCCTCCACCATTATTTTGTGTTACAAATCGACTAGAGTGCCACAGATCTCACAACATGTCCAACTCTATGTTCCAACTACATATTCTTGTTCAAGATTCTTAACAGTTTGCAACAACTCTTTTTCTTCGATTCTTGTGCACTCCTCATGAGACACCATCTTGGTTCACTTTATTTAGTTATTTTTCATTGCTATATATCCTCCATTCTTTGTGTTGCTTCATATCCTTGATATGGATTTTTGTCATAGTCCTTTGCAGTAGTTTGCATTGTTTTTGTATATGCATGGGGTAAATATAGGTACGAATCCTTCTATATTGATTCTTCAGTTTTGATGTTGCTTCAAGTTCATTTTTAAAATTTCCTTTAAGCATTTCTTACTCTTCCCATTTCCTTTGCCATTCTCCTTCCCATTTTCATTCTTATTTATTATGATCAACAAATTGTTTTCATTGGGTTGGGGGATAGGCCATGTCCTGCTTGGTTGTATCAATTCCAAGTTATACATGTACCCTTCAACCACTTCAACCAACAAAAGGGTGTTTCATATTGAATATTTCACCTTATATTAAACTTCACCATACTATATTTACCTTGTTAGCATGACAAATATTTCCATAATTGTTATACTCCATGCGATGTTCACTCTTTCTAAAAAAATTTCATCGCCTCCCAAAACAATCAAACAAGTTGAATTTTAATCAGAGCCATGAAACCCTCCTCCTCCTTACTACCATATTAGGTTTTGTGATTCCACGTGAACCCATCGAGATCGACCTCTTACATGTCAACCTAGTTGTTTTGCATATCTTTCAGGAACTAGGCCGGCTTACATATTTTGAAAATGTTGCATGTAATATTTTTCGTGATGATAAATAGATGGAAATAGGGGTACTTGCTACTAAAGATCCAACTACATAAACCCAAGGAGATGAGAATGTGATTCCATAAGAGGGGATTTCCAAAAAAAATAGAAAATACATCTACTCTTTTGAAGTTAACCAGTTAAAAGTTGAGGCCATGAAGTGGAGAAAGGTCATTGAATCATTTTATTCGGGGAGTGGTTTCATTATAGGAACATCAACAAACTATCAACACTATGATTGAATGATGGACAAATTTTTATATAGAGACCAAAGAGAAATTGCAATCTTTAAGGTAGAAACAAAAAGAAGCCCAGAAAAATCAAGAACGGGTGCAGACTTTGAAGGAGTAAAAGCAATGATTGTGTAACTTGGATCATGCAACCTTCTCTTATTATTATTATAGAAGCCTCTCTCTAGTCTATGTTGTTTTCTTGTAACATAAATTTTTATCATTTTAGATGATATCTATGGCTTTAGGTAGGCTCCATAACATATTGAATCCTGAACATTTTTGGAGAGTGTATGCTAGTTGTAGTGAAGAAGACTAGAATATAATGTGTGAGATTTATCAACTTGATTTTCTCATAAGTAGTCACAAAAGTTGTAATCCTAGTCCCTTTTTAGGATATGTTAAACTACAAGATTTTACTTATTTTATGAGCTGTCAAGATTCACTGGAGCTTGATGTTATATCCTATACAAATTATGATGAGACACATGCTAACCAATGGGTGAGGGGAGAGCATGAGCATAAAAAATTACTTAAATATAATCATTTTATTCCAAGCCTCCAATAGAATCAGAGAGTTTATGTTTTTGAATATATAGACATAATAACTCACATGAGACTAAACTCCTTGTTGGCTTCCCCCAAAAAAATGGGATTGTTTGATTGAGGATCAAAATAAAAGAGAATTGTTGGCTATCCTAACTTTAGCATAGCCTTAAACAAAAGTGAAAGATATATAGACTTCTTGAAATGATGTGGGATTCAGTGTATTGATATATGATTTCATTTTCCACTCATTTGGTGTATTTCACCAAAGTATCGATATTGTTTTTCTTGGGAGCCACAGGAAGAGGAATTTTTTTGGGAGAACATTGTCAGGAAATTTGTTTATTATGAGAGGGGGGGAAGTAGGTCATCCCTCCTACAACTAGAGTAAGATCCATTAGAAGTATTATTATCATGTTCCTTTTATTATTATTCTAATGATTAGGTTGCATGAGAACATGGAACAAATTTATCTAAGGGGCGATGATGACCTCTATTTTTACCATCCTTTAATCACCCTTTTTCATGTATATTTATCATCTATACCTTATTTCCACCTTTTTGATAGTCAAATCCATGAATTAGGGCTCAAGGTAATTTTTGTCATGAACTTTAAGTTTCATTTGATTTTTCATTGAACCTTAGATAAATGACAATGTGCTTTGTATTTATTTTGTTGAATAATGAATCAATTCAGGATATGTTACAAATCTGAGCGCTACATGTCATTGCTAAAAGTTTGTTTCTATGGATCTGCATGCTACAAGTCCACATGTTCTAAGGACAACACTAGTTGTTATAGCACATATGGAGGGGATTTCTATGGATCAATTAAGGTAAATCAATGTAGTTGAGAGTGTGCACACTATTACAAAAATGTTGTAGATACCATATAATTGTGCCTTTATGTAGTGTTCCCCACTACTAAACCCATAAAAAGATTGATACCATTAATGTAAAAGAAATGCATCATGCTAAAAAAACACACACACTTAACAAAAATTCCAATAAAAATGAATGCAACTAATTTAGCATACACATAATAGCATGTAATTACTCAAAAACATAGAGTTTATGCACAACAATTTAAACCCATAAATAAAGATATTGAATGGGGATAAAACACTTATCTTTTAAATCAAATGTGCAACCAATTGCAGAGGATGGACATTCCACCCAACCATATATTTGTTGCTCCAAATATCAATAACAAGTCACCCCTGAGATGGGGCTAAGAGTCCACAAGAAAGGGTGTCCATTGTCCACTCACAACCAGCTAGATGCCTACAGTCATCCCAATCCACTAGCTCTCTTCCACACAACCTGAACAACCCAAGGAATTGGATCTCCTTCTCTACTACACAATCCCTCAATCCATCCCCCTTCCCTCCAAGGCTCCAGCACAGGTTTTCTAAGAATCTCTCTCGTTGGGGACTTCATGGAATTACAACTGCAACATGAAACTCTCAACAACAAATCATTTTCTATGCACAATAATACTCACTCTATAGGCCTAACAATATGATTCTTCGTGTGTTTTACAACTCCCACACATTGCCCATAAAACCCACTATGGGTCTCTTTCAATTCCATCACTCAACACCCTCTTGTTGTACCAATATCTACCTGTAAAAACTGCCATCTTTTCCCATAATAATTCCTTTTCCCCCATGCAAGTTGACTCTCACACTCCCCAATGTTGATTGTACTTCATCCCCATGCTCCCAATAACTATGGGATGTGACTTCTCACACCCACCCTCTTATATGTAATCAATGTTTTGGCTCTCATACACTTAAGGGGAAAATTAGAAGGTTCACTCAAAAAATCAATTTTAGGAATGGTTTGGGATTTAAGACACATGAACAAAAAACCCCTTAGACCCATCCTCTCTTGTGGAAACTCGACCCCCATGACTCGGTCCATGTCCATTTGTAGCCTACATCACATTGACCATATATCATATTTACATTATACATTATTAAACTAGGGATAAAAATAGGGATGTTACACTTTAGTTCTCTTTGCCAAAATGATTATCCAGTTATAAAAATGATTCATCAACACACAATCTAGAACTAGACATACCTCTTTTCTTGGCTATATTCCAACATCTTGTTTTTGTCTTAATTTGATTCCATAAATCTATTTAAAAAAGATATTAATGTTAGTAGTTTGTTAGAGATCGGTGTGTGTGTGTGTGTAATAATAATAATAATATTAATCCTTTAAGGGTGTGGACAGTAATTAATAAGAGGAATTGCTCTGATAATATATACATCTTCATTCTATTATTTGAGTATAGTTCAATGAGTTTGTTGTGTTTGCTTGAATGGCTAGGTTGATAGTTTAAGTTAATGTTGTTGTATTTTGTTCCAACAGTCTATTCCCAAGGATATAGGGACCGCCTTCGAGAATAGGTGCTATATTTTTTAAAGTAGTTCTTAGTTATATTATAATGCATATTTGAATTTTATAGCATAACGATTTCCTTTACAGTATGTAATAGATTAGTTTCACAAACTAGTTAATTTAATCATTTGCAATCCTATAGTGAATCTTCTCTTCATAATTTTCAAGCACTGTAGAATTTGATTTAATCATGCAAGTGTGGGTGAGGTTTTGTGGAAATACATTAGATGTTAATTATAATATTTGAGTTATGCAAAGTATGAGTTTTCTATAGACGTCTTTTATGTAACAAGTAGCTTCAAATAAATAGTTTATGTCATTTGTTATTAAGTAGAAGCATTAAAATAATTAGTGATGAAATTGACCTCTAAGATCTTGACATTCAATTATTGGTGTTTCATAAGCATTTAGACCCATGGTTTGACAACATAAATGCATGAGTGATCTAGCCCTTACTGTTGTCAATAGAAATATGGTTATTTGGCTTGTCATTTATTCATACTAATTTTCGAATCTTTAAAAAATTGAGCATTCTAACCCTCAACCTATGTACTCTGGATATGCTTTGCTAGGAATTATAATCTTTTAGCTAAGCCAACATTGATGAAATTATGGTTGCCACTAGAGTTTATAAAAACAATGATCTTTTCTTGCTAAATGCAATATCTAAGAACATGTAATAGGAAGTTGTCACATGAAAATAAACCCTTGTGTATCTCATTATCCTTCTTCACAATATGAGACCACATTTCTATAAATTCTTGTCCATAAGCTTCATCTTAAAGTGCCATCATCTTGTCATGGTTAAGTAATTGCCACCATGTTCCAGCATCATCTTTTAAATTTTATTGTACCTGATATTTCTAATCCTTTTCCCATACTCTATTTGTTTGATTGATATATTCTTCAATACTAAGACTATCACATTTTCCTATAAAAATAATATTTCTTACTATAACCCAAAAATATGACCAAGGTTTTGAAGAAATAACTTACTTTTCAATTGAGCTCATTTATGTGGCTAGGGTTTTAAGGCAGAAAATTTGAAATCATCATAACTTTTATGATACTTCTCTAATTGGCTATAATGACCAAGATTATGAAATACCACAACCAATCTACATTTATTGGAAATGGTTTGGCGGAAATATGGGCACTCTAGATAAAAATATATTTTCTCTGCAATCTATGTGGTCGTCATAAAAACCCCTAAAACAGTGTATTTTTAAATCAACAATATCTTCACTTTCCAGACTTTGATTTTA
>ML785402.1:359885-371591 GCA_009831015.1 Picea engelmannii
TCGCATCTCCCTCTCCCCCTCCACCTTTTGCTACCGCACCCCTGTACTCCACTCACTGTCCCACCTTCATACCTCACCCTCTTACCTCTTGCCATGTGTCTTCCACTCACCCCCATGTCATATATCCTTTCTGCTTCTGCCTCTCTCCCCCCGCCATATGTCTCCCACATCCTACACCTCAACGCCCGTGTTTTGTCACCCACGCTTTCCAGTCATCGCCTCACTGATTGTAGCTTTCCACCTAGCCACCAAGCATACACCATGGCCCTCTGAGCTCTCACTAATATCCTTTTCATCATCCTTCATTCACCTACCTGTATTCCCGAAAAAACATCCAACAAAGCACAGATGACGAAAGAGAGGCCGCCACATATTCCAAGTCCAGGTGTTGACTCTGCTCACTCAGATCCCAATGAAGCAGTTAATGAAAACATGGAAGGTGGGTGAGACATTGTCTCCTTCCATAAACAGAAGGTCGAAAAGGGACAAATCGCAGAAGAATATCGTCAGTCCATTCTGACAGAGATTGCGTCTGACAAAAGACTACATGGGCAGTCTGATCAACGTCTGCATGTGTAACCTAATAGAGAAGCTCATCAATGCAAAGCTTTGAAAGAATGACAGGATCGCCTCAGGCAGTCGGAGCCAGTTCAGAGTATATGTAGGCATTTTTTCCATTTTGTTTAGGGTCGATGGTTGACCTATGCTCCCACATTGTAATGTTTAAATGAAGCTCTGGTTCTTCTGGTTATGTATCTGTATTTGAGACTTCTTGTTTAATGAAAGTTAGCTTCCTTTCCATTTCTCTGTAACAGCTGTGTTAGAACACTCAGGCATGGATGATCTAGTCGAGGGTAGTTATGTTTTTGTGATGTAGGTTTGATCATAGGGACATTGCGACCAGTTTTAATCAGTCTCTTGTGTTGTCTTTTCCCTCCAAAACTAAATGAATCGGGTATGGATGATCCAGTCGAGTTGTTCTTATTGAATTGTGATGTATGTTTGATTTCATTTCAGTGATAATTTCATTTAGTTCCCTAAAAATATGAACCAAGAGGATCTTGTCTTATGAGTTTTTCTCCATAGGCTGCTGGAAGACCAGATGTCCACAACAGAACTCTTCATTCTCCTCAAATTTCTTCCCCCTACTCACCCTTACTACAACTTACTGACCAAAGTTAGATCAAGACCTCATCTGCTTATACATACCAACCCAGTTTTCTGAGTTAAAGTGATATAATCTTGAGTCTGCGTCCATTAGACCCCCATTTAAATTTATTCATTGTGACATACAAACTGATGGGTACTAGCTTACCTCTTCTACAATCAGGAGGTGACTTCTAGTGCTAACATTTATGGCGTCGTTGTTGGGGATGAATTGAAGATTTTACTTGGGTTTGAACGACAAGGCTTACTAGTTCTGAAGGTGCATCAGAACTCAGTACATCAAAGATTGCAACTGTGCACCTGGAGACTCCACTGTTTCAGTTGTGGCTTCCAGAGGCAGACACACGAGATCTACTCCATAGCTGCCTTTAGTGACACTTGAAGTTGATTTAGAGAAAATTATCAGAAGACAAAAGACCCTTCAGGAGGGTACTTCTACTGCTGAACCAGGTGATTCTGGTAATTTTCATTATCCTCCTTTAGAAACTCTAGTAGTTGTTTCTCATTTTCCTATTACACCATATGTTGGAGCTTCTAGAAGTTTAAATTTTGGGAGTTTTCCTGATGATTTCCCCTCTCCCAGTTTCAATAATCCTCCTCCTGTCAAAGTTTTCTCTTTTACAGAGAAGGAAATCTCTGTTCCCTCAAGCCCTGTATCTTTTTCCTCAAATCCTCTATTGTTTCCCTTTCCTCCCAAAGGCTCAGTTCCACTCTCCCCAGTCTGACCTCCATCTCCTCCTAGTTCTCCTCCAGCTATCATCCCTATGGCAGGTGCTAATGTCCCTAGGAACAGAATGGATTCCATAGTGGCTGCAAGATATGCCCCTCTGATCTTACCTCAGCCCATGAATGCTCTCCCTACTGGAGACTACCTGAAATACATGCCCAAATTTACAGGAGAAGAATACATAACTACTAAAGAACACCTTTATTCCTTCTACAGTTATGCATAACATTTAAACATTGAAAATGAGGATATGTGGACGAGAGTCTTTATCCAGAGCCTTGATGGTGAGGCTAGGAAATGGTTAAGGGGATTGTCCCCTGGATCAATTATTGGGATTGAGGCTTTAGATGATGTTTTGTTGAGACAATGGGGGGATAAAAAATACTTTATGTATTATATCACAAAATTTGGGTCCCTAAAAAGAAAAGAGGGAGAATCTGTCTCTGATTTCTCCAAAAGATTCAACAAAATGTACAATAAGATCCCTATTGAGATAAATCCTATAGAAGCTTCTGCTAAAATTACTTATGTTAGTGCTTTCAACCCCGATTTATTCCTCCTATTAAGAGAGAGAAGAGATACTTCCTTGTCTCATATGCAAGATGCGACCCTGGAAGTAGAGTTCGATATATTGGCAGTTGAGAGACTTAGGAATAAAACTGATAGAGATAGAGGAAGGGGGAGATTTAAAGCTTCGACCTCTGGTTCCTCTACATCCCATCCTCAAGTACAGGAATTGACCAAGATGGTAAAATCGCTTTCTGCAGAGATGGAGAAGATGAAATTTGAAGGGAAGTAGAGTTATAAGAGTGCTCAAAATACTTAAAACAGAGGCAACTTCAGAAGACCAAAGAATATCCCTTAGATACTTCCAAGAGATCCTAGAAACAAAGATAGGGATGATCAGAAAATCCAAACCCCTCTCCAAAATAATATTGTTGTTGATGTAGAAGGAGAGGAGGAAGAGCTTGACCCTGAAATCCATTGCCTTGGAGACACCTCCCCATTCCCCCATTTGACCCAATCTGCATATGAGGAGTCCCTCATGGATAGCCAAATAAATGAGCTAAATAAAGGGGAGAAGACCAATAATAGTCCCAATAAATATAATCTCAGGTCTAAGAAGAAAGAAGGGAAGTCTGACATCCCTGATCAACCTTCCAGAGCAGAGAAACCTGCCAAAGACACAGCAAATAGCAGCAAGGAGAAGAAAGCACAAAACCCCTCACCAATTTCCAAAGGTCTTGTCCCAGAAGTGAGGGAAATTCTTAAACCCCCCTCCTATTTTATCTTTGAGCACGAGATTCAAAAGATTAGGATCTCGGTACCCCTTTTAGAGCTAGTCAAGCATGAAGATTTAAAAAACTCCCTCTCTAAACTTTTACAATCTGAGCTTGCATCTCACTCCTCAGACTCAGTTAATCTACAGGATGAAAATCCGGTAGTCATTTTAGGTCCCATGATAGAAGATGGATATGATTCATCCCCTCCCTTCTATACATATCTGAACATATAGGACAAGGTCCTGCATAATTGTTTGATGGACTCAGGAGCTTATCATAATCTCATGCCTAAATCTCTCATGGATGAACTTGGATTAGAAATCACAAAGAATTACCATGACCTGTATTCTTTTGATTCTAGGAAAGTGCAGTGTCTTGGGGTGATCAAAGATCTGGTTGTAACCTTGTTTCAGTTGCCCATGAAAAGTGTGGTAATGGATATCGTGGTGGTTGATGTTCCCCCCAAGTTTGGCATGTTGTTATCAAGATCTTGGATAAAGAGACTTGGAGGACATTGCAGATGGACCTCACATATGCTACCATTCATGTGTTTGGAGGGGAGCATAGAAGACTATACAGAGAAGCTCAGTTGGCCTACATTATCAGTGATGAATCTAACCCCACCAACCATCCCATTTCTTCCCTTGATACTGATTTGGGATCCATCTTATTGCAGCTCACTAATTCCCCTGAACCCCCTCTTAAAATTAGAAAGCAATCCCTCACTCTCTATGAAGATTCTCCTCTTACTACCTCTGTTTGGAAAATTTTCTTTGATGTGGCCTCTTCTAGAGATGGTGTTGGTGATGGAGTGGTCCTTGTTTCACCTGTTCAAGAGATCATATCTCTGTCCTACAAGTTAGAATTTGAAGCTACCAACAATGTGGCAGAGTATGAAGCTCTCGTTTTGGGTTTGAGGGATGCAAAGGACATGGTGATTAAAGAGATATCAGTGTTTGGGGATGTCGAGTTAATTGTCCATCAGATTAGAAATATTTATCAAGCCAAGAACCCCCAGCTTAGAAGTTACAGAAATGAAGTCTGGGATCTAATTGACAGCTTTTTCTTGGCTTTCAACATTGCATTTGTTCCTAGGAAGGAGAATGCCATGGATGATTCTTTGGCTGGTTCAGTAAGAAATTCCAGAGTTCCCTTGCCGCCTAAGCTCAAGTATGATGTAGAAGTGAAATTCTAACCCTCTATACATGACAATGTCAAGCATTGGAAAGTGTTTGGGGATGATCCTGATATCAAGAAATTCTTGGATACTGTCGATGAGTTTTCTGCATTACACATTGATCAAGATCCTGATTCTGAAATAAATCCTCATGCTGATGTTTTTCTGAACAAGATTGCTAATCATCATATTGTCCAGTTGCCCAACAATCATATCCCAAAGAGACTAGTTCCTTTGGAAATACTATTTGACATAAATGATGTGGCAGTCAAAGGTAAAGTTTAAAATAAAGATGTTGATGTAGCTAAGTGCAATATTGGCACAGAGAAGGATCCAAAATTTGTTAGGTTGTCAAGCATCTTGTCAAGGGAGAAAAGGGCCGAGTACACTGAGCTATTAAGAGAATTCGTTGATTTGTTTTCCTATACTTGTGAAGACCTCAGAACATACAACACAAGTGTCATTGAACATAAGATCCCATTGAAAGAGGTGGCCAAATCATTTAGGCAGAAATTAAGACAAATAAATCCTATGTTGTTTCCTATTATGGAAAGGGAAGTAAGGAAGTTGCTAGATGCCCAGATCATTGTCCCTTTGAGATATTCTGAATGGGTGGCCAACCTGGTCCCAATAAGGAAGAAGAATGGAGAAATCAAACTGTGTGTCGATTTTAGGAACCTGAACAGAAGCTCTAAGAAGGACAATTACCCTTTTCCAGAGATGGAACACATATTGCAGAGGGTGATAGGTGCATCCAATATTTCCATGATTGATGGATTTTCTGGCTACAATCAAATTTATGTCCTTCCTGAAGACAAAGAGAAGACAACCTTCACCACTCCTTGGGGCACATTCATGTATGCAAAAATGCCCTTTGGACTGATGAACACAGGAGCAACCTTTCAGCGAGATATGGACATTGCCTTTATTAGATAAAGGGATAAATTTGTAGTCATCTACCTGGATGACATTATAGTTTTTTCCAAGTCTAATAAATAACATTGTCATCATCTGAGAAAGGTCTTCTCAAAATGCAAAAAATTCGATCTCTACCTTAATCCCAAAAAGTCATTGTTTGCCATGCGAGAGGGAAAATTGTTGGGACACATGGTATCAACTGAAGGGGTCAGGATTGATTCAAGTAGGGTGGAATCTATCCAAACCTTTTCACTTCCCAGATCCAAGAAGGAAGTCCAGTCCTTCCTGGGCAAAATTAATTTTCTGAGGAGGTTTGTTTCAAATTTTGTTGAATTGGTAAATCATATCACAACTATGCTCAGGAAGGGGAATGAAGTAAAATGGACTATTGAGTCCAGAGAATCCTTCAACCAAATAAAGAAGGCATTGACTGAGGCACCTTTGCTAATCAGTCCTAATTACTCCAAGGATTTTCTGATTTTTTCCTTTGCCTCTTTTGACACAGTAGCAGTTGTTTTGTTGCAGAAGAATGTTGAAGGGCTAGAGAAGCCTATTTCCTTTTTTAGTAGAGCACCGAGGGACGTTGAGACCAGATATGACATCATGGAGAAGCAAGCATATTCCCTAGTGAAAGATCTCAAATATTTTAGAGTCTATGTTCTACATTCAAAGATCATCGCATATGTCCCTTCAGCTTCGGTGAAGGACATTCTTATCCAGCTTGACATAGATGGAAAAAGAAGCAAGTGGATTGCCAAGATCCTGGAATTTGATCTAGAAATAAATCCCACCAAGCTAGTTAAAGGACAGGGTTTAGCCAAGTTGTTGGCTGAGCCTAATTGCAAAGCTTTGGGGGTTAACTTCATCAACACTTTCTTAGAAAATCAACAAGCTGAGTTGTCCGATAAAATTTCTCAGGACAACCCTACATTGGCAGAATGTTCTTTGTAGAAAGACATTATATTTTTTATGCAAGAGTTAAGGCCCCCTGATGGAATGGGGAAGAGCAAGGCTAGAGCCTTAAAGCTCAAATCAATTAGATGTTGCCTTATGGATCAGGTCTTGTACTGGAAAGACCCTCTAGGAGTGCTTCTGAGATGTTTAGACCCACAAGAAGCCCAAAAAATTATGTTTGATTTTCATGATAGCCTATGTGGGGGTCATCATTTCTGGAGAACCACAACATATAAAATTCTCAGGGCTGGATATTTCTGGCCTACTATTTTCACTGATGTCTACGCAAAAATCAACGCTTGTGGACATGTCCCTTGTCGAGAGCACATAAGGACATGTCAAGGGAGTTGACCTTGATGCCACACACTATGGGGAGTTGACCCTAGTGTTTCTAGAGGGAGTAGCACTAGAATTACACATGGAAGTGTCATGTGTGATAGGGATTCTCCAAATCGTACTCCTCTGTGACTGAGTTGAGTTTATCTGTGAGGACATTTATCTGAGAAGGGATAAGTGGGTTTGGGATTATAGCCCAAACGTCCCTTGTGGAGAGAACACGAGGACATGTCAAGGGAGTTGACCTTGATGTCAAATACTATGGGGAACTGACCCTAGTATTTCTAGAGGGAGTATCCTCTAGAAGTCCACATGGGAGTGCCATGTGTGACTTACTTTTTGCTACAATGTATTGATTAAGCAACAAGTGGACCTTCTCCTAGATTGGGTTGCATACCAAGGGAGATAAGATGCATTTATCACAAAGGTGTACTTGTGGTAAATGAGCCCAGGCATAGTCCTTCCTTGATCATTGTTAACACATTGTAAATTCCTAGAGGTTGTTAGAAAAGAAGAAATCTACAAGAGGTAACTTTATCCAACCACTTCGAAACTGGAATCTAGCCCTACCAGTTTTAGAGAGGGATCTCTTTCTATGATTTAGCTATGTTCTACCTTTAAGATATTAGGCTAGTTATATAAAATAAGATTAATTGGTTTGTTGTTTTTGTTGAGTTGGCTGAAGGGGGATTTACGCATCCATTGGGCTATGGGGTCTGTGTTATAAAGATAGAAATCTAAACCAGAAACAAAAGATTCTTTTCACAGGGAAAGATAATGCATTCGTTGGATTCTTTTAGCAGTAAAATGATGAATAGCAGAAAAGATGAGAAAATCAATTAAAATGAAGAAGCATTTAAGAATTTCTTCACTGTAATATCAGAAGATAAACATTAAAATATTTCAAAGTATGAAACAGGGTATACAAAGATAAATCTTGCAACATGCGTTACTTTTAAGAGATTTAGATTAGAAAACAATATGACAACTGAGCAAAAATTACATTCAACATAGAAAAGAAAACATCACCAATTAATAACACGCGAGAATCCTGTGAAAAACGTCTCTTTGTATTACTGTAAGATCTCTTGGTAAAAATTACAGTCTTGTAGCTTGCAAGGCGTAAAGATCAACCCTCAGTACTTAAAAGTTTGAAGTATTTATAACCAAAATTGCATACGACCCTGTCATTAAAGATCAGGACGTGGCAAATCTAAATTTAGCTAACTAACTTAACAAGATACAAAAATTTAGGAAACTGCTTGATGATGTGTTGAAACTTCATGTTGATTTCTGGGGTGAACCGTTGGTGAGGCCTCTGCACGACCTCGGCTGACTGGATAGATGACTCAGCTTGGACACCTCATCGACTACTCGATCATATTGCAAATCTCTTCCCATCGAAGGTGACTGGGAATGCTGACTTTGAGCAATCAACGGTATACTTCATCCATCTCTGTGTACTTGGAAAAAGTTGGCTTGATGATGAAAATGTACCAGATCTCACACTGTATACTAATGTCTAATAGTAAAGCATCTAAGAATGCCTTGCCCGTGATACTGCCTTCTATTCCTGAGAATTTTCAGCTATCCTTAGCCACAGTGGCTAGTTTCTTTTTGTAATTGGCAAGTGTCATTAACTTGTCATTTATAACTCTCATACTAGGAAGGCCTTTCTTATGCAGAGCTTCGATCTTGCTGAAAAATATTTGTGCTCCTGTGTCCATGGTCTGGACCTTTTCCTTCAGCTGTAGCATCAGTCCTCTCTTGTTCAGGACCCTCTTGACCTCAAGGATGGTATCTGTCTTATCTTCAATCTTCAACTCCTCTAGCTCCTCTCTGGTTTTTGAATTCAGAAATTTGATGATCTCAGCAGCTTCTATGGGCATCTCTCCTAGTTCTGCTCTTATCTTCTTGATAGTTTGTTGACTTCTTTGCACCAGCTTGTTTTGCACGAACATGATTTGTATCATCGGCCATATTTCATTCATGGACTTGGTGATGTCCATCCAGACACTTTCTTTGACCTCAGCCAGTGTTTTTCCTTCCACTGTTTGCTTCTAAAGCTGTTGCAATTCCTGTTTGAGTTGGTCTGATGTTTGTTTTTCCTTGGAGTAGCTAGTTTGGTAAGAAGACTTGAGTTCCTGAAGGTTCTTAATCTCCTTTTTGAGTCTGCTAATCTTTGTCTCTTGCAAATTCATTTCTTCCATGGATTTAGTCAGTTCAACAGTCTTCTCCAGGGCTATCAGTGGAGTTGTCGAGGGAATTTTTGCTATAGACATTGTGCTCACTCCTATGAGTGGAACTACGCTCAGCGGAATGACCTCCATGGGCTTTGACTGCTCCTTTTCTTTCACTAGTTTTTCCAACTCCGCTTCCATTTCCTTCAACTGTGCATTCTGCTCCATGATGAGCTTGATCATCTCATCCTTTTCCCCTTCTGTCTCCGCTATTTCCTTTGCCTGTGAATCTTTTGTTGGTGGCAATTTCAACTATTTCCTCAGAGATGCAATATCGGCATTTTTCTTTTTGAGCATCTCCTCGACTTCTTTCACATTCGAGGGATCATATCCGATCTTGAGGACCATCACTTCCAATGTCTTAATCCTGTTATCCTTGGCAAAGGATGATTTTTTTTCTAACTTCAGTTGCATCTGGACATTGCTCAGAGATACCTGTAACTTTGAGGTAGCAGTAGAAGCATGTGCCAATGTGGAGAAAACCATTTCTCCAGTTTGCCTGTGTAGATCCATTTGATTAGTTGGATGCACATCTTTAGTCTGAAATTCAAATGTTGCCTTCTTGTAATCGGTGATTACTTTCGGGTCTTGTTGGCAGCAATATTACAATTGTTATTTTTATTAAATAATCTACATAGCTGCCTACACAGGGTCATGAAATTTCATTACTCTTCATGAACAGTTTTTGAGATGACAGTTGCAAATCGTCGCTTCTCGCTATTGTCTTTTCAAACTTTGTTTTCATGACTGTAAGCATGAAAACGTGCGACCGGGATTACCATTATGTTTTTAAAGACAAATTGCTCTTATGATTTATTATAGAATTATGACTTTTTTCTATGAGCATGTTTCTCTCCTTGTTTGTGATCCTTTGGTTCTAAGTATGCCTAAGAGAAAGCATCGGTTGCATGAACGAAAGACCCCCACCATTTCAATTTTCATTGATTTTAGTTTGATTTTAAATCATATTTCTTTCATGAAACATTTGGCTATTCAATTTTGCAAACTCACCTATCTTTGCAATCAAACTTGAATGCACGCACTATGTTTTCAACTACTCTGTCCTAGCATGTACCCAATGCCCATGTGGCATATGTAGTACATAATGCCTTTACTCCTGAGCATGGTCTCGGGCTTCACAATATTGCTCCCACACATTGTGATTAACACTTTGCCCACTATTTGAACTGTCATAGCATTGTTTTGATAAGGCTCGGGGTCATGGCTCTATGGATTTTTATCAAACCCTACCTGTGAGTTCTGTGTTGATTCCCTTCCATTCACCATGGCTCTAGTGGTAAGGATCAAGCCGAATGGCATCCAAACCCTGCTATCATATGAAAACGCTAGGGAAGATTTGGAAAGAAACGGTTGGCGTTTGTTCATGAAAAAATTTCAGGGCTTTAACCTCCAGGTCACCCAAGATTTTTCCTTAATCTTTATGGTTTTAGGGTAAAAATCGTTCTGTGCAATTGGAAGTAACTGAAGAGTTCTTAAGCTAACCCCGTAATTGCCTGCCAGAGATATGTTTTTGCGTGAGCTATTTGAGCAAACGGTTTTGAATTAGATCAAACCCTTGAAAACCCAGAACCTAAATGAGCCTTTTTACCTTCATAGCAGTTAGTTTCCCCAGAAATTGGATCATTCCAGAGATATATCTCGTCCTTTAGAGGTCAAATCTTAGATTTTCTTTGTGGCTGAGGTGAGCGTTTTGGTCTATTTGCAAGTGTTGAAACGTTTGTTACCTCTCTAGGCCTGTGCCTTAGCATCCCACAACACCCCTCTCACCTGTCCAGCCATGTGCCTCAACCTCCTTCTATGAACCCTTGATCAATCCGAAATATTTTCAACCAATCTGTCAGCAAGTTATACATCTACAGGACCTGTGATATTTAAAAAAAAATGTAGAAGTAGCTACAACTATCATAATTTCCAAAGTTTCTTGACATGATTTGGTTTGTGATTAGAGGTATGAATTAGTTAGCATAAGCATTTGTTGTTTTTAGAGTAGGATATTTGATTTGATTAGATAAGTTGTTTTTATTATTAGAATTAGTTTCTTTTATTTTTTAAGATTGCATGCGCTATTTTAACTAGCTACAAAATCGTAAGATTCTTTAGCCAGTTAGAAAAAATTGAATTGCTTGATTTGCCAATTGAAAACATATCTAAAATCTTCCCATTTTCATTTGTTTTCAGGAACCCATGATTTCCAAGGTGATACGAGGCACTGTTGAGATCTCCCAGCCATGTCAACTTTGTGCTTTTAGTAAATAGATTAGGTTGTTTGTATTTTTATTCAGTGAAATCAGGGTGGTTTCATCCCCCATATTTTTGAAACAGATTTGATATTATCAACGGGAAACAGTTTTGTTTCCTGGAACCTATATAAGCATGTTATTTTGTACACATTGCATTATCTCAGCCTGGGGCAAAACTATGGATTTTTAATTTACAGACTTGAATGGAATATAATACTTGTAACAGCTTTATCTTTTCCTTATTGTGTTTTTATTCAAGTCATGTTTATTTCAATTTGTAAATATATTATGATTGCTTTCGCTGTCATGGTTTACTACAAATTGATAGAATAAAAGCTTATATATATTATCCATGTTTCATGTTCCAGATTTAACACAAAGTAATCATTCGTTCAAACTTGAATTAAGAGATTTGTCTTTATCTTTGATTGAACGTTTATATGCAAGTTCTCACAACAAGAATTTTATTAATGTGGTTGCTTGTAAAATTATGAGATTATTGTGATCGTATCTCTTATATGTTCCATCATTAGAATTCCATCATTACTGCTTCACATTTATTAGAAGCAATTGCAGGATCTGCTGCAGGTTTACCTCATCAGACAAGGTGACTGGAAGCCACACATTGAACAAATATTGGGTG
>ML785402.1:380365-403091 GCA_009831015.1 Picea engelmannii
GTGTAACTGTGGTGAATGACCCTAGTGTGGTATATTTCCTAGTCATGGTGATTTGACAAGGAATGATAAAGACTCAAAATACTAGGTGCTATCACATGCGGACCCAGAGAGAGTCAATTGGCTCAAAGAGAGAGCCGCAGGGGGAGTTTCCCCTTGGTTCAGGTAGGAGAGAGACATCTCCCAAGACTAACAAATAAGTGTCATGATTCTAGAAGTTTGTATACTTCATAGACAAGCTTGGCATGATGCAGAATGTCTCCCTCATTGAGAGGGGGTGTTGATGTTTGGAAAACATCGGGAAGACATTCTCGTAGATTAATAATTAATAATATAATGATTAAACAATATATATATAAGTAAATGATGATAATAAATAGTTATTGATTATCCAATGGACACATCCTTTCATGGATGGTCACCATATGTTCTCTATATATGGAACACTCATCATTGTAATAATATCATCGAATATCATATATCATCTCATATGAAAATCAACACTTACATACACACACACACTTGTTTGAAGAACTCTAGAATGACACACACACTTGTTTGAAGGACTCTAAAATGAGGAGAGTAACAACTTTTTCTCATAAACTACTCTAGCTACATCCCATTAACATGACAAACATTCCACTAAAAGGGAAAAACACACCATTTATTATAAAGTATTATCACATACTAAATCTTGGTACTACCAATCAACAATGGAATGGAAAAAGCTTCTTAGTTTCCACTAATAAGAAAAACACACCATTTATAATATTATAAAGTGTTATTACATACTAAATCTTGGTACTACCAATCATCAATGGAATGAAAAAACCTTTTGAAAAAGTTTTACCAATCAACAATAAAATGAAAAACCTTTTGAAAAAGTTTTACCAATCAACAATGGAATGGAAAAACCTTTTGCAAAAGTTTTACCAATCAACAATGTAATGTTTACTACCTCTATTGTGATAGGTGTACCAATTGATATCCATGGGAAGATAAGCTAATGTCATTGGACATGGAAGTTAACTCTACCAATACTACTTACCAACTACCAAGTTCATGATCAATAAAGTATATTATACTATCATGAAATTTAGAATTATTTTACTTTGGGTTTCAAGTCATGATTATGATTTTTAAGAATTAAATATAGACATGTTGTGAAAGCTATTACCCTTCACTTTTAAAATATGAAATGATACTCACTTTGTAATTGACGAGTAATTGTTTTATTTTAACTTTTTTATAAAGGAAATAATTTATAATTTTTTATAAAAATGAATAATCTTATTCATATTCAATCTTACTTTCATATATTTATTTAATTAACATAAAAAGTTATTGGTTAATTTTTTTTATTTTTTACTTTAACCTATTTTGTATAAGTGTTGTCTTTGAATGAATATTCACTATTTCTTTTTAATAAATTACATCAAGTAGTTATATTTAAATAAACATTTAAAGTTATTATTTTAATTTAGTAATTTAGATTTTTATATTAAATTTAAAATATTTAAAATATTTGAATATTTAAAATTTGAAATGGCATGTTTCTCTCCGGGTTGAATTTTAGTTAAAAATATGTTCTATCCCAATCCATATTATGTCATAATTTAAACCAGTCACATAAATGGACTATTTCAATCTCAGTATGATTTCTAATGGAGAATCTTTGAATTGAAAGAGAATTAAAAAGCCCCGACGAAATAAGCATCAATGGACCATTCAATTATGAATGCTAAAGGAGAATCTCTCCCTTGAAAGTGAGGTAAGGAGAAGTTGAAAAAGCCAGGAAGAGAAACAGTGAAGACAAGGAGGAACAGTGTGCAAGTGCGGAAGTAGACAAGAGTATCATTGTAGGGAGACCCACAGATTGGCGTGAAAGAAGGAAGGTCGTCAGCATTCTAAAATGACATCACCCAGACGTCACAGGTATTGAACCATGACACAGTCAGACATGGAAGATGTGGAGACTAACAAGACAATGAAACGCCCAAAGTAGCGAAAAATAGGAGACTAACAAGACAATGAAACGCCCAAAGTACCGAAAAATATGAACATCTATTGGAATAATCACTGATAACAATGGCGTTGGCTAAACATTCTATTTTTTTGGGTTTTTTTGGCCGGAAGCTTGCTGAAAAGCTATTGGGGCATTAGGATTATACAAATTTAATCATTCAAATCTGCAGATCCAACTATTCATCATCAGATTTCAGGTAAAATCAAATGGAAAAAATTGTCTAAAAACAACTAAAAGGTAGAACGTTTAGACTACTGCCAAAACAGCCAAAAATATGAACATCTATTTACACAAATTAGTGATAACAGTGATATCTCAAATGATGAGTTATCATTGAGAATCCAAAGTACTATAAGTGAGAGCCACTTATGGGGTTATATATGATATCCATCCTGCTATGTAGCATTGAAGGGTGTGGTGGGTGGTGTATAGATCGTTAGATTTGAAAATAATTTATACTGCATGGGGTATACACTTTTCGTTGTGCAGGGTGGATATTGCTTGCCTTTTATATATTGTGTGGAGTGAAGACAGTGATCTCTGAAATTGTCTTTGTTTAAATTATGTGTTTTACTATTGGTAAGAGGTGGTCTTTTGGAAAGGAGAGTCAGGGAACTCAAAGTTTTGTCGTTCACTTACAAAGGACATAGATTAAACCTTTTAAGCTTTTATTTTTTGCGGGGCAGGTTTTTCTACCAATTTTGCCTAAAATCTGGTTAGAAATTTAAAACGATAGTTAGAATTGCAGATTTCAGTGGTTGAAATTACATATTCTAGGTGTCTTGATGTTTTGGAGGACACTGGATCTATTTATACATTCAAAAAAAAAATTAAACAATGTAAAATTACAATTTCACCAACAATTACATTGCAAAATTCCAATAATAACTACTTGAAAAAATATAAAATATAAAACACTAAGCCTTCACTTAATTTTTCAATAAAAAAGAAACTTTGATTTGTTAACAAAGCACTGGGGTACATTTTCATGCAGTAGTCTAAAAGTTCTATCTTTTGGCTGTTTTCTGGCAATTTTTTCCATTTAATTTTGCCCAGTAGATGATTGGTTGGATCTACAGATTTGAGGGGCTAAGTTTGTATAATCCTAGTGCCCCGGGAGTTTTTCAGCAGGCTGAATCCATTTATGCATTCAGAAATGCAATTTAAACACCAGAAAATAGCAATTTTGTCCAAATTTACATCGCCGGATTCCAGCCAAAAAACCCAAAAGATAGAACTTTTAGCCAACACCCATTTTTATTTTCCAGTGAGTTGTTCAAATTTTTTTTAGTGCTTAATCAGTTTTGTATGGACAAGATGAAATGTTGATGGAATACTCTTAGTCGTCTCAATAAATCAATGGTTGTGATTTCAACCACTAATTTCCTTACTATTATAAAGGCATCAATTTACATGTTTATTTTTTTACTTGATCATATTTAAAATTTACTATAACAGTTATCTAAAATTTACTATAACAGTTATCTGATTACCACGTCGAATAAGTAACAAAAAATTAAGATTTTGTTAAAGAGTGGAGAAATACCATATACAACCTTGCGTTTCACCAGCCATTAATTTGAGGCTGTGATAGTTATATAATTTTTGGATCTATATGTATATAGATTTGTCATATATAAAGTAGAGAAGACAATAAATTAAAATTATTTTTTATTCAAGTTCCATCTTCAACTATAGGACTAATAATGAAAATAGTTACAAGATCACCCAAATGATCTGCCACGCTTACATGTTTCTGGCAAATCCAGTAGGATGCAAATCCAACATGATAAAACAATGAAAGAAAACAAATTGCAGCTTTCTGGCCAAACCAATCCCAGATCGGTTAACAGCTGCATCAGCACAAAGATCCGAGGACAGAAATCATAGCAGTCGTATAAAGGGGATCTTGGAAGATTATTTGATTCAGAATGGGCCAGGCGTTGCCTTCCACCCCTCCACGCATTTCAAGAGAGGGCCTATGATCTTGTCCTCACTAATGGCGTCGTAAACCAATTCAATAACTTCACCAGGGGAAGTGGTCCGAGTTCCAGACAGAAGCTTAGTACCGAGCTGGGTTCTCACGAATTCATAGAGAGGATAAGACCTGCATTCCTGGATCCTGTTGGGCAGAGGGCTGATCCCTTTATCATAACTCTCTCTGGCCAGATTAACTTGCAATTCAAGCTGTGTTTTCAGCTCGGCTTCGAACAGAGTGATCTTGTTGAAAATGGAAGTGTTGGGATCTTTCTCACCGTCCGTGTTCTTGAAGGCGTGTTCGACAAGGACGTTCCTCAGTTTCTGAGTCAAAGGGTAGCTGGCATTGCAGGGATCGTCGATGTAGGAGAAAACATGCTCGTTATCGACTATCTGAAGCAAATCCTTTTCGCAGAAACGGCCTGGTAAAAGCTCCCCGTTGAGTCCAGTGCTCAGGGTTTTCTTGGCTACTTGAGAAACAATCTGCTTCACTGTGGCCAGCATGTTTTCCTCCAGATGCCTTAAATCCACAGCTTGACACAACGCTGTCAGATATGTGGATAGCATAAGCTTCAGAATATCGACAGCCTCGGCAGATTTTCTAGCCGAGATAAGACCCAGAGAATTCACGTCCTGGTTATGCTGCTCGGCGCTCTGTACATGGCTGGTGACCGGATTCGCCAGGTAAAGAAGCTCAGAAGTATAAGAAGCCATGGCGATCTCAGCGCCTTTCAATCCATAATCCAGGCTAGGATTAGGCCCGCCACTTAGATTCGAAGGCAAGCCTCCATTGTAGTAATCATTCACAAGCTCGGAGAATTGAGCGAACATCAATCTCCCAATTGCTGAAATCGCCAGACGAAGATTATCCATCGAGACACCAATAGGCGTGCCTTGAAAATTCCCTCCGTGCAGAGCTAGGTCTCTGGCAACATCAATTACTGGATTGTCGTTCACAGAATTGATTTCCCTCTCGATCATATGCGTTGCAGATCTGATTACCTCGACCTGAGGGCCGAGCCATTGCGGCGAAGTGCGAAGCGCATAGCGATCCTGCTTGGGCTTCTGGAGAGGATTCATCTCATGAAGCTTAGCAGCATGTTTCATATAAGAACTCCCGTCCAAGACATACTCCATGATCGCTGCGGCTTCCATTTGGCCGGGGTGGTGCTTCAGCTTGTGAGTTAATGGATCTGTAAACTCAGGCTTCCCGTTCATAACTTCGCAGAACAAGGCCGAGATTACTTCAGAGAGCAAAGCAAGGACATTGGCATCGAAACAGACAATGGAAGCCAGTGCTGCTCCCACTGAAGTGCCATTGACAATGGCCAGACCTTCCTTAGGCTGCAATTCAAATGGCTTCTCCAGGCCGACTTTCTTGAGCGCTTCAGCTCCGCTCATTTCTGTTCCATCTCTGGATCGGACTCTGGAATTAGGTCTCCCAGTCAAGAGCCCAGCAATATAAGATAAGGGCACCAGATCACCAGAAGCAGTGATGGTTCCTCTTAAAGGCAGCTTCGGCGTAAGCCCAGCATTCAACAGCTTCTCCACAGTTTCAAGAATGTCCCATCTTATCCCCGAGTAGCCCTGCAGCAGAGTATTCGTGCGCACAAGCATGGCAGCTCGGGTGGTGTCTTCGGACAGAACATTGTCTTGGCATTTGCCAAGAACTCCGGCATTCAAGAAACGAATCAGCTCCTTCTGAAGCTCGGCTCCCTGGTTCGTTCTCCTGTGAGAAGTGGCTCCGAATCCGGTTGTAACCCCATATGTGTCCGTTCCCTTGGTCATCTGGGTAAGAACCCAGTTTGAGCTCTCCTCAACCCTAGATTTGGCGGCCGCAGCATCCAATTTCACTTTCACCTGCGATCTTCGAGCAACAGCAGTAACATCAGCAATAGTCAGAGTTTTTCCTTCAATGAAAATCTCCTTGGATTCAAAATATGAATCCACCATCGTTTTCACTTCTTCAAAGTGGCTGCCTTCCATGGCCTTGGCTGCTCGGATCCAGTTCAGTGGATCGCTGGAAGACGAGCTCAAGCCCGTGCACAGCCCAGTGCTTTTAACTTGTTGAACTTCATTGGTCTGTGTCATTTCTGCTGCAGCTGCAACCATATTTCTGTGCTTGCAACGATCAAAAAGAGCAAACTGAGCTATTCAGGAATTGAGCAGAGCAAACTAGAGAAAATCAGAGCAGAGCAGAGCAGGGCAGGGCAGTTGAATTCTGGAATTCTTGTTCCTGTCCTGAACTCCTACTCTGAAACAAGAGATCCAGTCCTAATATAGCCCAATTTTTCTGTTCTCCAAACTGGAAGGTGGGCATTCAAACACGCCGTCTCCACCAAACGACTGCTACATACACGTGGAGGGATTACCAACCTTGAATGCCATTCTTCAACGGTGGCAATCCCCATTTCCACGCCTGAAGGTAGTTAATTGCGTAGGTCTGGTTGGTTTGGAAAAGCTGAAATATTAGAGGAGGACTGGGGAGGTGGGTAGCGTTGCTCAAGGTTGGTTCAAACTAATGGTCAGAATTGCAACTCACCAACCCACTTTGTATGTCATTGCCTCCAACTTCCTTCCTTGCGCACTACCCTTCCTTGTCGCTTACTTGCCAACCACCCACTTTTTTTTTTACTTGCAATGGCCGCCTGGTCATCATCCAATCTTCTCAGACCTGGTCCACCCGCCTATCTGTAAGGCCCCGCGGCCCACCTTCTCCTTACGGCACCGGCAGGTCAACTAATGGAATGAATTTGGCTCACGCAGAGGAGCACATTGAACGGAACCTCGCAAGTAGCCCACACGTGAAAAATTTAGATGAACGCATTATTCGGCCCTCCACCCTATCACAAATTAGACGCACGCGTTTTTCGCCCCTTCAACATTCCAAAATTTAGATACACGCGTTTTTCGGCTCTTCAATCTGTATCAGTGGAAGGTAAATTTGGGATATAGTGCATGAGTTGTGTGACACCGTTTTTTTTGGCCGCTACAGGTTATTTCAATCAACTGGTTGGTATCTGTATATTGCAATCTTAATACGTATTTAGGATAAGCCGTAGTTAAAAGGTTCTATTTTTTTGGCAGTATTTTGACGATTTTTTTCGTTTGATTTTGCTTAAAATTTGGTGAGGAATGGTTGTATCTGTCGATTTGAGTAGTTAATTCTGTATAATCCAAGTGTTTAAGGGGTTTTTCAGCAGGCTGAATCCATTTATGCATTCAGAAATGCAATTTAAACAACAGAAAATAGCAATTTTGTCCAGATTTAGATAGCCGGATTCCAGCCAAAAAACCCAAAAGATAGAACGTTTAGCCAACACCGATAAGCAGTAATGAAACATCTAGGAAGGTGTTTAAAGAGAATAGGATAATGAAATATTTAGGAGGGTGTTTAAGAAGAATAGTGAAGGTAGTGTGTCAAAATTTTGACTTTATTTTTTAAAATGTGATTTGAATGTCACCAAATAAGTGTATGGTCAAAGTTAGACATCAAATAGGTGTATGAGACACTTTTATTTATGGGATAACCAAATTGGTGTATAAGACCCTTTTATTTTAAGTGTATTTTAAAATATGATTTGATACACCAAATAAGTGTATGGTCAAAGTTAGACACCAAATAGGTGTATGAAACCTGTATAAGACCCTTTTATTTTAAGTGTATTTTAAAATATGATTTGAATGTCACTATCAAAGTTAGACACCAAATAAGTGTATGGTCAAAGTTAGACACCAAATAGGTGTATGAGACCCTTTTATTTATGGGATAAGGGAACTTCTTGTTATTAATCACCTTATAATTTTTCATAGATATCTTTCTTAAGTACACATACAATAATATAGTTTTATGTTAGAATATTATTGTGCATTATTATTTTCTTTTATGTTATGTGATACATATTATGTATGTGTGTGTGAAACAACCTTTGAAAACACTTATCTTGTGGGGTTTTGTGGCTTTTAGAAGACATGCTATTGTTTTTTCTATTTTCATTTTTGTTTTAGCATATGCTCGATAAGGAAAGTGTTCCTTGTTGCATGGGAGAGGTGAAGGTTGCATGGGAGAAATGAAGGCTAAAGGTACTTTTTAAGTCTTTTCTCATTGTTAGCATCACACTTTAGGTACAAGGTTCAGATTTCTAGTTGTAGGGTGTATAAGTATATTATCTTCAAATTTCAATGGGTTAGTTCAACCGGTTGTCACCAATATTGCTGGTGTTGGTAGGTGCCCAATTTGAATACCCTTAGGTGAGGCATTGCACTTATATGTAACTAAAGAAAAAAGAGGAAGATGTATCTGAGCTTCAAAGCTCAAGGAGTTAGCTCAATTATTCGTCACCAATGTTGTTGGGCATTTGACTATTTTCGTGTTGAGAAGTCCTCATTACAAATCCCCTCGGGTGTAGCACCGTGCTTACATGTTTTAGAAAAAATATGTAGTATGCATGTACATATATTATCTTTAAATCTCAAAGGGTTAACACAATCGGTGGTTGCCAATTTTGTTGGGCATTTGGCTAGTTTAGTGTTGGCAAGTGCCTAGTTCTTATCCCTTGGGTAAGGCACACTAGTCTACGCCAATGGGTTCATTTGGGATGTCATCCACAAATGTGGTGAAGCATCCCTTGAGATCACCCACAAGATTGTTCCTTGGAAAAAAAATGTATTGATCCAGGTGGATATCGGTGGCCACCCACCTATTCCAACTAGCTCAAAACAATCTTCTGACAACTTACTATTTTTAGCAGTTTTTCGATTCCTAAACTTTCGGGGCCGTTTGGAGGGCCTAAGTGAAGTTTTTTCGGGATTGAGCACATCAATGATAACCAAAGATTCTAATTGAGCCCCCAAAATGAATCTCCTCGATGATACCTTTCCAACGAGCTATCATGCACCCCAAACGAAGATCGTATAACAAAGTTATGCCCTCCGGAAGTTGATACACCAAACTACCCAAAATGAGGTCCACAAAACTGTTGGTTTTTCATCTTCCGGGGTTAGGGTTTTGGATTTTCTTTATGTTAAAAAGGCCTTTAGAGTCTCATTGTAATCGATCTTCTTGCAAATGCGAGTAGTCGTCACATCTCTTCTCAGAGATAAGTTGTCACCATTCTAGCGAGTCTTTCACTCTGTACTTCTACAATTTTGTTCATTTCGCTCATTAATAGAAATTGTGTATTATTGTATATATGTGTCTCTTGTTATATTTCAGATATATCTCTGTAATATTATTGTCGTTCTTGCAATATCTCTATATATTTCTATGGTATATCTCCGCTCTCATTTTGTGCTGAAAATAATCTGGATCACATATATTATCTTCATACTTGTTGCAAGTGGCATTGACACTATCATTCATATAGTTCCAACTCATAATCGATTGCATCTTGATGCCAACCTCTACATAGCAACATTACTTCTTGCTTGCAATTAGTCACATCTCATATTTAATGTCTACTATGAACATGGACAAAACAATACTAAGGATAGAGTTATATGAGTAGTATGACTTAATGATTAAGAACACTTATTTCATTTTTAAAGGTTATAGGTTCAAATAGTTGTATTGAAAATGTGTTCCTATCTCCTTTCTGAATCAATTGTCTAAAAGTCATATGGATGCAACCTTGATAGTATTGAGACGTGATATATTCATAAGATGCAATGAGCTCACCTTTTAACTTACATTTACATGGTCATAACACCCTTAGTTGCTATTGTTTTTATTTTCCAATAGGCTAAACATAATTTGATGCTAGTAGTTTTGGTCCAAGAATTTTGGTTTTGGATATCATCAACAACTTCTTATCCTATTCCCGTTATTATCACCTCTCAAATAGCTTGTTTTCTAATACAAGGATGGAGTTATGTATAAGAAATTTAGGTATACACGTGGAGTTATGTATAAGAAATTTAGGTATACACGTGGAGTTATGTACAATGAATTTAGGTATACACGTGGAGTTATTTACAAGGAAGTTAGGTACACACGTGTAAAGAAGTACTCATGTTGTCAAGACCTTTGAAGCCAAAGTCATTTTGAAGAGGGGGTAGGTGAAGCTTTGAATAGGGGGCGAATGTTGTTCCTCTTCTTTCTTTACACCTTCCTCCTTCCTAACTTTGAAAGGGATGTTAGACTCGATGTCACGCTTAAGTCATGATGATTTCGTATTAATTTTAAATGAATCCAAACTCTAATAAAAATCCCATGGCGCGTGATATTCTTAAGTTATTACACATTTGTTATGCGTTGTGTTCCAACAAAGTAGAGGGGAGAGATGATATACATGGAAAGTTAGAGTTTGCTTACCAATAAGTTTGAAATTCATAAATGTTTTTTTTAATATTCATGTGCATGTAATTCATATAACTAATCATATTTCATAATGTATAATGTGTTGTAATTATCTATACATTCAATAATCATAATTAATAATGTGTTTCATAATGTATAATGTGTTGTAATTATTTATATATTCAATAATTATAAGAAAAATGTATAATGAATATGAAGACTTTTTTCAATTAATTTTATCTAGTTGTTTATATTTTGGAAAATAAATTTAATATTTTTTTTAGTTTGTTTTTGACTTGTAGAACTAGCTTGTGGCTTAAGAAAACACGATTCAAGGGCATTTAAGTCGTCAAAATTACTCGGGGATCGCATCCGGCCTGAGCCACACCAACCCTTAACATTGATGGATTTTTTGTCCCCGCAAGTTTCGAACCGGTGACTTAACATCTCAGCACACTCCATCACCGATTGTTCTACACCTCAGGGACAACTTAAAATAAGATTGATTGATACAACTTTTAGTATTTTATTTAAGTATTGACTGGTACTAATTAGAACAATTAAAATCAACTCAAATTTTTTTATTAGCGAAATTAATAATTTGGTAAACCTTTTCTATATGTCACCCAAAATTGAACCTCTCTACTGCTACAATAAATGCTGGAGAAATTGCACACTACAAATACAACTCTCAAGTAAGAGAGAAATTCAAACTTGAACTAAGCCACCCCTATATTACTTAGTTAAACGCCTTACAATACAAAATGATTATCATTCAACAAAACCATGACAAATTAAAACCAACTCAATATATAGTAAACTAATGCTTAACTAAAATTGGGGACATTGCTCATGATTTAACTATACCTTATTAATACTTTTCAAAACTATAATCAAATAAGATTTATTTTAAAAAACCTCAACTCCTCAAAGTCATTTTGTCTTCTATGAATTCCCATCCCAATGAAATTTATCTTCAATGCATACCAAATTTTGAAGGGAACAAAACGCTATGTATAATAGTGATTGATTTAGTGTTATTACAAGTATTGTTAATGAGGATGTAATATTTCAACTAACTTGCCAAAAAGTCGTAACAAAATATAAAAATATCAATATGTGTGGTCGTAAAATCCTTATAACTATAATATGTGGTAAACATCTATTTTTAATTATTATTTCATTAATCACCAAACTATATTACAAGTAATCTTTCAAAACTCCTCGAGCATAAGGAGATTCTACATTGATTTGTATTGATGGATGATCTATTGATGGGTAATAATCCTGGGGTTTCCTCAATATAAAGGTTTCAATAATATACATATACATGTTTGAATAATGAATAAAATAACTTATTTATCAAATTATTTGGCAGCTTATATTAAGTGACAAATAAATAGATAAATATTTCACTAAAAGTCGTTAATAAGTTTAATGGTGTTTAATTACATATGCATAAATGCTCAATAAATGATTATAGAAATTTTGAGGTAAAAAATGGATCTCAAAATTAAAAAAAAATGTAATATCAACATCAACTTTAAAAGAATCAATAAGATTTAAGTTGATGATGTTGACCATAAGTGTAAATAGTTTTGAAGGGAAAGAAGAAAACTATCTCTTTTAAAAAAACACAATTTTTTTCTTGTATTTCCACTTTATCTCACCATGAGTTTATCAAATGTATGTACAATTAGTACTCGTCGGATGCATAATTTAATTATGCATTCAACGAATGCCCACACTTGAAATTTGTGTAAACTTATGAGACAAGTAAAAAATGCAATTGAAAAAAGTAATATTTTTCTTTCCCTTTGAAAAATCATAACTCTTATTTTATCATTTTAACTATTATTTTATTATTTTCCTCAAAAGACTCATTTTAGACCTCAACATTTCTTTAACATATGACTTTAAATGCAACAACTAGCATCAGAATGGCATTACATACATCAACAAATGTGACTACTAGACAAATAAATGCTCCACTAACGAATTCCAATAAATCTAATGATGTCTATTGTAATACCCAAGTTTTGAGTCCCCGAATTAAATAATGTATTGTGTTTACTTTATGAAAGGTCGGAGTGCCTAAGAAATGCAATGTTGTGATCGTTATTAATAATAAAACACATCGTTAGCTTCCAGACAGACAAGGACAAGAGTTATAGGGGGTTATGATTCCAGGAGAGAGGGAGCTAAAGGGGCTAAGTATTTTTATTATGTTTTATTACCCATCTTGGTTTTAAATGAGAAAAGTGGTTGCATGAGCTTCTTGGGGGGAAGACCATGTGGTTCTTAATTTCATGTAATTATATAAGAACCTCTCGTGGATTGTTTGGGTGTTCTTCTCCATTCACTCTTTCACTCTATCATTTGGGTTCATTAATTCTTGCTCTTGCCTTTGGAAGGAAAAACAAATTGATGGGAAAGAAGTCATTGTTGGTTGGTTGTAGTAATTGCTAGTGTATTCTAGTCATGAATTAGTGCCTGCATGCCTAAGATACACTGACATGTGCTAAACGTTACTCACAATTGTGAATCCTGATAGTCCCAACATGGAGATTCTTGACCAGATGCACTAGAGCCCTGGAAAGAGGTGGACATCTTGAGGGACTATGTGGCAGTGAAGGGGGTTCATTGTCTTTGGGTGGTGACGGCTGCAAAGAAGAGAGATGGTGTACTTTGGATTGTTGTGTGTTGAGAAACTTCTGAGAGCTTGACTGTTGACCGGTTTGGGAAGTCGAGTGTCGCTCTGGAACCCATCCATGTGGATTCATAGCCCTGGCTCAGGGGTGACCTAATATTGAGACTTGGAACAACAACGTCTATGGTTGGGTGGAACTTCCTTAGTCTGTATCCAATTGGTGATTGATTTTATTTAAGATAAGTGCTCTCTATCATGGTTTCCTTTGATTGTATATTTATTTCCACTATGTATTAATTATTATTTATGGAATTCGAATTTATAATATGCATGCTTGTTGGTTATTATTTTGCATGACATATTGTTCATTTCTTTTATGTTGTAGCATGAATCTTGATTATTGCAAGTGAGTCTTTCATGCTTCTTTATTAATTAAATGTTATTAGAAATCAAAATTAGTTTTGAAGTGTGTTTTTAAGTAGCGTGGCCCTACCTTGGTGGTTGGGTATGTTATAGATTTAGATCAAAGCTTCTAGTTCAAACAACGAACTGGTATGGGCCAGGATGAGTGTGAATTAGGCAGATTCGCGGTCACATATTTTGTCTGTGTGAATTTGGGAAAATGGTGGAAAAATAGAGAGAAACTCCCAAAATTCATGAGCAGATCCAAGTTTAAATGATTCAAGTCTGTCTAAGAAGTTTAATGGAGTTGATCTGCAAAGTTGCAGAGTTAGATTCGACCTACAAGGTCAAAAAATTGAATTTTAATGGCTATTGTAGCGTTGGGCAAAGTTTGATGAATCGACAACCAAGATCATGTTCGATATCGAGATCAACGACCCAGATTCATCCTTGGAAAATTTGAAAATTTCTAAGGTCTTCTGTAGTTGAGCAGATCGACGACTTAGATTCATTTTCGGCAGTTGGGAAAATGAGTCCAATCAATGGTTTGGATTCATTTTCGATCAATGGGAGTTGGGATCAGATCCACGACCAAGATCATTTTGAATGCTAGATCGACAGTCCAGATTCCTCGGGAATTAATCGAAATTTTTTTGAAGTGTTGGAGTTGGCCAAGGGAAAGGGTCGATGAGCCGATGGACTGATGGTCAGGTCGATCAAATTCTGTGAAGTATTTTTAGTCATCCAAATGAAATGGATGATAGGTCAATGCTCTGTTCAGCCAAATTCGATGAAGTATTTTTAGTCGTTCAAGGGAAATGACCAATGGGTCGATGGCCCGACGGGTGAATCAGTTGGATTCACTGAAGTAATTTTAGTCGTCCAAGGTGTTGGGTGTAGGTATGTTTTTGGAAGGAATTCTATTTTGGGCGCATGCCTTTTTTTGGGAGAAAGATATGTTTTGGGAAAGACCTATTTTTGGAGAGAAAGACCTATTTTTGGAGTGCGTGCAACAGTTGGCAGGAAAGAAACATACAAAAAAAGAAGGAAAAGCAGCACGTGGGAGGAAAAACAATGTGGCACGTAGGAAGACATGACTAACCATGATAGGGTTAGGTTTTTTGACAAATATTGTAACAACTATAAGCCTATAAAGTAGTATAAATAAGGACCTAGGAGGTCTAGCAAAGAGGTTCAGTAGGTTCAAGGGGTCAATCAATAATTGTAAGCAAGTTTGTTATGATTCTTGTAGTAGAGTGGAATAAGCTAGGTTTTGAGGGTTAGGTCACAAGCTGAGGATCATGGTGTGATCTAGTCAGCCACACAGAGGGTACTTACCCTCATTTTGATTGTATTACTAAATATGTAATGTGCACAGTGCACTATTTTGCAACTGAATAAATAAAAGAGCAGAGAAGCTAGATCTTTTTGGACGTAGCCCTAGGAGGGGGTGAACCATGGTAAACCTTGTGTGTTATGTGATTGTTAATGAATTCTTTACTTTTCTGTTAATCAATAGCTCAAGAATGAATGGTTAAAATAGTGATATCAACATGCATGCATAGGTTTAAAGATGAATGAATTGTAGAAGTAGATGAATGGTTAACATGGATAATGTATAAGGGAGAAAGAACCCAACCACAATCCCCATGCATTACTATACTTCAAACACCTTACTATTGCAGTCCCCCATAAAATCTATCTCGGGTGAGACTACGTTGTGCACCCTGTGCACAACGTTGCCTTCTGGTTTACCAGGAGGGTTGATAGTTTTGAGGGTTTTGTTGGAACCCTGTTTGAGATCAGAACCTAGGTTAGCTAAAGAAGAAGTAAGCCAACAAATGATTATGTTTATGGCTGGAACTACACGGATTGAGTGGATGAAATATGTGGAAGAAAAGCACGGAGTACGAAAGTATAGAAGGGAATGTTCACACAATGAAATCCAATGAAGGTGGATATTGAAAGATGGTTGAGAACAAAGGAACTTGATTTTGCGCAGAAAGACAAGGGAAACCCTAAGTTAACACCACGCAAATATCTCGACAAATACATGCTTAGCGACTTGCATGAGGTATTTTTCTGTGATTTCCTGCAATTTTCATAGGAGTGGTTATTGAGGTTAAAGGACAACCACCCTACAAATCGGATCACACAGCTGGAATGGAATCTTGTGGAGATCGCTCAGTTACAAAAAGTTAATAACAAATTCACGCATGCAATAGATTTATGGTTAGACAATATTGTTGCAAGGTTTATCACTGAATTTGTAGTAGATATTGCAAAGTCCTACACTACAGCAAATAAAGATTTTCTAAAGGGACCCATAGGTAGGTACATCAGATCATTGTATACTTCAATCAATATTTTATTGTCTGACAACGATGTGATCACCATGGAATCAGACAACTAAACTTCCTTGCATGCATGGGGGAAGGGGGGGAAGCACTAAAAGGAGGTTGAGATATGGACAAGGAGATGGATAAGGGAAAGAAGAAGGAGGACATGGATCTAATCATGATGGAAGAGGACAAGATAAAGCAGATATTAATGGAAAAGGATGGAAAGATGCGCAGTGGAATACCTTACCAATATAAAATGTATAACAAGAAGAGAGCCATAGCCGACAGAGAGGGCTTGGTGAGTGATGAAGAAGAGGTAGAGGATCTTCGGGCTATGGAGCAGATTGAGGAAATCCTGCGCGCAACATACGAATGTAAAACACGAGGTCCAGGTTCAGGAACAGAAAGAAGAACTCCAATCCAAATCACCATCAGTGTGGAACCTACAACCCCATGTGCGACTAATAAACCAGAAATAACACCAACGTTTAGACAAATGGATTTTAGTGGAAGAAGAACAATAGAACAGGGATCCAATCAAGGAAAATCAATTGGGGGAGAAAGTTCAGGAAGTAACAGTTAATTATCTACATCGTGCAGAGCTAGTATCTCAACACATTTCAAAATGGAAAGACATGCTCCCACGATCAAATTACTAGAAGTTCAGGGAGGGGCGTCAAAGGAACCTGAAAATAACTTATTCATATGTGAGAAGATATGGGAAGCAAAGCAAATCAAATATGAGGATACAAAGCTCACACAGTTAGCTATCACACTAAGAGACTTCACATTGGACTGGTACATGAGCCTAGATGTGAACAATCCACAGGGAGTACCAAAGACTATCACAGATGTGAAAAAACTATTGGTAAACGAGTTTTAGAAGCCAAGCTCATAAGACTAGTACATGAATGAAATGATTGAAATCAGGCATAAACCAGGTGAGTCTATTTGGGAGATTGATCAGAGGTACAAACGTCTAAAAGGAAAGTTGAAATATGCAATTACTGACATGAAACATAGTCACTTATTTGTGAACTCATTGTTACCACACTTGAAGTATCCTTTGAGACAACAAAATTTCCAAACTTAGGCAGAGGCTCTCCAGGCAACCTTACAACTAGAAGAGAACCAATATCATCTGATAGATCCAACAATAGAGGACTTGAAGGAGGATTTGAAGAATATAACATTTCAACTTAACCAAAATAAGGGAAAATAGGAAAGAGAAGCTATTTGTTGTATGCTATGCAAGACAGGAGGACATCATAAGAACGAATGTCCAACTTTTACGCAATATATGGAAACAGGGCTGCCAAACCCATTTCCAATAGGAGGACCATGGTGTGATATTTTTAAGATGCATGGGCATGATCCATATCATTTTTCGGTGATGCATAAGTATAATTTATTACCAAAAAGTTCATATTGCAAGTTTTGCAAATTAGTGGGTTGTGATGATAAGGATTGTAGAACAGTGGAACTAATGAGAGAAAGAACTTCAGACACTTACATGGTGTAAGAAGAAATGTTGATAGGACAAGCTGCAACTCAGTTCAACCAAGTTCCACCACCATACAACAATGTGCAACCACAACACAATAATGTGCAACCATAGTATAACTATGAGCAACCACAATACAACAATGTGCAGCCACATTATAACCCCACACAATATAACGAAGTGCCCCAATACAACACACCACGAGGAGATTGAGGTGAATACAAAGGTGGAGGAAAAGGCATAGGAGGATTTGAATGAGACAGAGGACCATTAGTATGCCACAACTACCAAAACCAAGGACATTATGCAAGGGATTGTCCACTTCCACCGGAGACATGTGTGTATTGTCGCGCAACAGACCATGACACAAAAGACTACCCAAAACGCTTGGGAAATATCCAAGAAAAAAGGAACCAGAAGTAGAAAAACTAGAATGTCCAATGTATTTCTACATCCGCTAGGGATGATGAGAAAAACATCAATATAGTCACTCGAGGAGGAGCCAAGACAGGAGTTGATGTAGAAAAACAACATACATCTCAACACAAGTGGGTAAAGAATAATATTGAGCCACAAAAGCAGTTTGACACGCAGAAAGAAAAGGAAACATTTAAGAAGGCCAAACAAGAGTTTCTCAAATAGAATTTTGTGTCTACATCAGTTGTTCAACAAATGCAGGATCCACCAATGTACGAGATGTCATCTTCAATGGATCGTACTAGTAAAATAAAACCTTTAGAGAAAGTAAGTACCATAAAGATGTTTATGCAATCATGTGTAAAGTTATTGAATGATCAATCATCTGTTAATGTCTTAGAAAATATGATAGAAAGATGCAACATAGATGTAGAAGGGAAGTTAGAGCATAAAACAGTCAATCATCTCCATACAAGAAGAAGGACAAGAAGAGAATTCAGACTAAATGCCAACATTGGGGATTTCAACATGGGAGATATTATATTGGATTTAGGCTCTGAAGTAAATGTATTGCCTAAGAAGACATGGTGGTGTATAGGAGAACCCACACTAGGCTATTCACCTATCCAGTTGAAAGTAGAAAATCAACCGAGAGTGTTACCAATTGGAAGGCTTAAAGATGTGACAGTAGATTTGGATGGAGTGCACACTATGGAATATTTTGAATTAATAAAGATAGTAGATGGAAAAACACCTTACCCAACATTACTTGGATTGGATTGGGCATTTGACAACTAGGCTATAATCAACCTAAAGACAAGGAAAATGACTTTTGAATCAGGTGAAAAGGAAAATGACTTTTGAATCAGGTGAATGTAGAGTCATTGTACCATTGGATCCTTCAGAAGGAGAAAGGTTTGTATAGGCGATTTGTTTAGATCTGGAAGAAATAAACTAGTTTTATAGAACCACTATGCAAGAATAAGACTATGTCAACCCAATTTCAGATGGGGTACTCAGGTGGAGAAGCATTACATTGTGTGCTTCAGACTTAGACATGGGGTTGGAGAATTGACAACAGAGACTACATAAAGTCTCCACAAGGAGGTGCGCAAGAATAAACTACGCAGTAAGATGGGTGGGTACAGAGATAAGGGAACCTCCCATCTTTCATGGGCTAAAAGATTTAGAGGAATTCTTGAAAAAATATGAGCAGGAAGTGTTGGAAAATCAAAGTTTTTTATTCCTAGATATTTCACTCAAGGAAACACCTGCAAGATGGTGGGGTGCGCATAAAGAAACAATTTAGAATTGATATCAGCGTAAACAACTATTGTGCATTAGATTTGGTGCAGAACAAGGGATACATACAATGCATAAGTATGATGGGAAAGGAACACCAGTTGAACACTTGGAGAAGTGAAGAACACAATGGAGGATGACACCATCAGAGGAATCGCCTCATCATTTTATTCAGACACTGGATGGGATCCTAGGGAACTAGTACATAGATCATGAGATGTTCAAAGGCACTACAAAATGGACAAGATTACATCAGAACTTTGTAGTAACCTTCTGTTGACGGGTGAAATTGATCGCTCGTCAACTGGAGGGGTGGATCCGGTCCGGGGTTGTCTAAATAACCCAAGCCATTTGGACTAATCCACTCCGATGGGTTTAGCAGCTCCGTTGGCCGATCTAAGTCCTAGGAAAGTGAAAGAAAAACTAAACTAAAGAAACTAATTTAAGTGAAAAAACTAGCTACAACAAACTATATACAAATCTACAATATATATACAGTTTACTAACTAATATTATAGAGCAATAATTCTACTTATTAAATGTTCAGCTATCAATACAATTAAATCTCGATTATATATGTACAGTATTTACAGAATACAAATTTTGATCGAAATTTGCAAAATCATTGGTAAAATGTCTTATGACAGGGAAGTTGTTATTTTATGATTTTGATAATTTTTATGAGAAAGGAAAAAGCTATCTAAGCTAAGCGATTAAAATAACAATCCTAACTGTAAATCTGAACTATAGAGATGAACAATGAAACGTATTCAGATTACAAGAAATTTATATATTAACTAACTAATTGAATAACACTAACAAACTAACCTGTAGAAGCGCTTCCTATTTGTCCTGTGCACAGTACTTGGTTCAACTGTTTGATGGGGGAAACCCGCATCAAATTTTCCAAAAGCTTCTCATAAAAAGGAAGCAACAACGCTCTTGAATACGAATGACAGAACAAATGAAAGATATAGAAACAACAATTTTATAGTTTACACATCACCACATTTAGATAAATCCTAGTGCGAAGATTTGTACATAACTGTTCATTTAACAAAGAAGATAAACCTGCTATTCATTAAATTAAAACAGGGTAATTGTTGTAAGTAAAACGAGATACATCAAATATGGACAAAACTTGATTCATAACGCATCAACCTGTAGCAAATCTTGATATCTAAAGTAGTCAATAATTTGATTACAAATTGAAATGCACAGAAACTTGAACAAAAGTAAGATCAATTAAAGCTAAAGCCGTACAACAAATCCACTTCTATTCGAGTCTGTATAATCATCAGCCCATAGTCTTTGTTCTCCCAACAATGATGATTTTTTTACAAAAATAATAAGTATATAAAGGCCACATGATGAAACATCCCCTGTGGAAAATATCAAAAACTGTTTGCAAAAGATATGGGAACAATCTCCCAAATCTCTATTTCTAACTAAGACTAACAACCTAAACCAAAACTATGTAACAAAAGCATGTTCTAAACTGCCACAACAGATCCAATTCCCATTGAAATTCGTGTGTACCTGTAGATGGACAAAAATAAACAATTTTAGATAGTGTTCAATTGTAAAATCAACAGAAATTCGAATTTTATGACTAGCTATAGAATCTTACGATTCTGTAGTTGGTCATATTTACAAACAAAATCGTTTTAAATTAATCCAAATGGTAACAGGAATGTATGTGGTCAATCAAACAGATCCTTTGTTACCAATTCAAAACAAGCAAATCATCTTTGCTAAAACAAACCAAATCTTTTATGCCAATTCAAAACAAACGAAATCGTATTGAATTAATTGAATGGTAACATAAATGTATGCGGTCTATCAAACAAATCTTTTATTACTAATTCGAAACAAACAGAATCGCTTTTGCATCAATTCAATCAAAACAAAACTATATTCGATTTATCAAACAAATCTTTTGTACTAATTAAACGCAAACACAATCATTTATGCTAATTAAAAAAGAAATCATTCTTGCTAATTCAAAATAAACAGAATCGTTCTAAAAACATTGTTGAAATATCATACCTTGGTTGTAGGGATACGATTCGGTCAGGATAACTTCGATTTAACAATGGTAGTAACTGCCTCAACATTTTTTAACACAATAGAGCCTGTGGTCTTTTGCCTCTTATCGTTAGCTTGCAGCCTATCATTTTCCTTAGACAACAAAATCACCCGTTCCTCCAAAGACTTAATTTGGGATTGCAACAGAGGGACATCTGTATAGTATCGTTGGAGCCATGAGTTGCATTCATCACACTGTGGTCGATTAGGTCGTGGCATTACAGGTGAGGCATCTTTTAAATTACCAGGGGTTCCACTTTCAAACTTGATCCCAGGGAAGTTAGGGTCATCCTTAAGGCACAATGGGAGGTTGGATACGTAGTCATAGGGTTCAACAGAACAGAGGTCGTGTGAGTATGGGTACTCCTCGGTCAGAAATTGCTCAATCTCGGAATCCAAATCTTCACTCAAAACAATAGGCTTTTGGTCTGTGTTTTGTTTGGGCTTATTACGAGCACACCTAGATATCCATCGTGCAACCTTCTTACCCTTGTTGTTGACATTTGTATTACCCTTGCCCTTTTTTCTTGTATGCCTCTTAACAGTCTTAGCATTGTCTTTCAAACATGGGTCAAGGAGGGTGTCAGGTAGGTCAGCGTTGGGGCAAGTCGAGGGTTCGATAGCGGGTAGGAGGGTAGGAGGTGGCCCGACAGTCCCGACAAGGGTTTCGGTGACCACACTCTTGTCCACTTGACCACATTCAGGAGTGGCAAAGCCATTCCTTAATAAGAAAACTTCCCAACAGTCACCACTCAACCTCAAATGATGAACAATAACGATTTTAATCAAACAATGATGGAAGAGGCTGGAGTCAGCCTTCTCCCTCTTAAATCGTTTAGCCATTTTATACAGACTATGAAGGAGGTAATGAGGCATATTCAAAGGGAAATCTATGAAATTCATAAGCAGTCGGAGGTGGTAAAGAAAGACTAAACCATATCTACCTTCACAAGTAAAAAATTGCTTAATAATGGCCAATAAATCATGCCACCTAGACTTAAGGGTCGTGACTGGCATACCTTTATCACAACTGATAATTTTTCTTGAGGTAAAAAGGAGCAGCCATGGCACTTCATCCACCTTCGAATTCTTAAACCACCTCTGCCCTTTAGCTGGAAAACCTATGGCTGAGCTGAGGAATTCTTCATTCAATTCGAGTTAGATGTCTCCAACTTTGGCCCTGCATCCATCGAATGTGAGGGAAAACTGTTGAGCGACCGCGAGGTTGAAACCCTCAAATTTTTTGATGAAAACTAACTAGCCATTACTCTCCAGGTCCTCACGAGCGTTATCAAATAACAGCAGCGTTTGGAAAACATTGGGTTCTATGCGCACTACGAGAGCCATAGGAGAGAACAAACAGTTAGCAGGGTAAACGGTGAAGGGTTGGACAGGGTAGACACAGGAACAAATCCCACAGTTTTCTCAAAACAAGTAGAGGTATCTCGAGATGCAAGGCAGACGTTAATGCCTATGCGTGCGAGGCTGGTGGAATAAATTGAAACCATGCAAAACATTCATTTTGACATGTACAATCGACGACACCTTGGTAATTCAAATCATTCACATCACAATCCAAAACTTTGTACACCAAATATCAAATGGATTATTCACATACTCATCGAAAGACATAACATACATAACCAAAAGATTTTGACCCAATATCAAATAACTATTTGAAAACCATAGTGTTCATAACCAACAATTGGTCTGTATGTTAAAG
>ML785402.1:407207-420480 GCA_009831015.1 Picea engelmannii
TTGGGAACATTGGGTAATGAGAAGTTGAAAGCATGTTCCAACACAGTGATTTGGGGAGCCATGGGGAAATTGAATACATTTAAAATAAAGGATCCTACAAGGCCAGCTTGTCAGTCGGCCCTCCTTCTAGCGCCATTTGTTGACGGGAAAAATTGACCGCTCATCAACTGGAGGGGTGGATCCGGTCCGGGGTTGTCTAAATAACCCAAGCCATTTGGACTAATCCACTCTGACGGGTTTAGCGGCTCTGTTGGCCGATCTAAGTCCTAGGAAAGTGAAAGAAAAACTAAACTAAAGAAACTAATCTAAGTGAAAAAACTAGCTACAACAAACTATATACAAATCTACAATATATATACAATTTACTAACTAATATTATAGAGCAATAATTCTACTTATTAAATGTTCAGCTATCAATACAATTAAATCTCAATTATATATGTATAATATTTACAGAATACAAATTTTGATCGAAATTTGCAAAATCATTGGTAAAATGTCTTATGACAGCAAAGCTATTATGTTTTGATTTTGATAATTTTTATGAGAAAGGAAAAATCTATCTAAGCTAAGCCATTAAAATAACAATCCTAACTGTAAATCTGAACTATAGAGATGAACAATGAAACGTATTCAGATTACAAGAAATTTATATATTAACTAACTAATTGAATAACACTAACAAACTGACCTGTAGAAGCGCTTCCTATTTGTCCTGTGCACAGTACTCGGTTCAACTGTTTGATGGGGGAAACCCGCATCAAATTTTCCAAAAGCTTCTCATAAAAAGGAAGCAACAACGCTCTTGAATACGAATGACAGAACAAACGAAAGATATAGCAACAACAATTTTATAGTTTACAGATCATCACATTTAGATAAATCCCAGTGCGAAGATTTGTACCTAACTGTTCATTTAACAAAAAATATAAACCTTCTATTCATTAAATTAAAACAGGGTAATTGTTGTAAGTAAAATGAGATACATCAAATATGGAAAAAACTTAACTCATAATGCATCAACCTGTAGCAAATCTTGATATCTAAAGTAGTCAATAATTTGATTACAAATTGAAATGCACAGAAACTTGAACAAAAGTAAGATAAATTGAAGCTAAGGTCGTACAACAAATCCACTTCTATTCGAGTCTGTATAATCATCAGCCCATAGTCTTTGTTCTCCCAACAATGATGATTTGTTTACAAAAATAATAAGTATATAAAGGCCACGAGATGAAACATCCCCTGTGGAAAATATCAAAAACTGTTTGCAAAAGATATGGGAACAATCTCCCAAATCTCTATTTCTAACTAAGACTAACAACCTAAACAAAAACTATGTAACAAAAGCATGTTCTAAACTGCCACAACAGATCCAATTCCCATTGAAATTCGTGTGTACTTGTAGATGGACAAAAATAAACAATTTTAGATAGTGTTCGATTGTAAAATCAACAGAAATTCGAATTTTATGACTAGCTACAGAATCTCACGATTCTGTAGCTGGTCATATTTACAAACAAAATCGTTTTAAATTAATCCAAATGGTAATAGGAATGTATGCGGCCAATCAAACAGATCCTTTATTACCAATTCAAAACAAGCAAATCATCTTTGCTAAAACAAACCAAATCTTTTATGCCAATTCAAAACAAACGAAATTGTATTGAATTAATCAAATGGTAATAGAAATGTATGCGGTCTATCAAACAACTCTTTTATTACTAATTCGAAACAAACAGAATCGTTTTTGCATCAATTCAATCAAAACAAAACTATATTCGATTTATCAAACAAATCTTTTGTACTAATTAAACGCAAACACAATCGTTTATGCTAATTCAAAAAGAAATCATTCTTTCTAATTCAAAATAAACAGAATCGTTCTAAAAACATTGTTGAAATATCATACCTTGGCTGTAGGGATACGATTCAGTCAGGATAACTTCGAGTTAACAATGGTAGTAACTGCCTCAACATTTTTGAACACGATAGAGCCTGTGGTCTTTTGCCTCTTATCGTTAGCTTACAGCCTATCATTTTCCTTAGACAACATAGTCACTCGTTCCTCCAAAGACTTAATTTGGGATTGCTACAGAGGGACATATGTATAGTATCATTGGAGCCATGAGTTGCATTCATCACACTGTGGTCGATCAGGCCATGGCATTACAGGTGAGGCATCTTTTAAATTACTAGGGGTTCCACTTTCAAACTTGATCCCGGGGAAGTTAGGGTCATCCTTAAGGCACGATGGGAGGTTGGATACGTAGTCATAGGGTTCAACAGAACAAAGGTTGTGTGAGTATGGGTACTCCTCGGTCAAAAATCACTCAATCTCGAAATCCAAATCTTCACTCAAAACAATAGGCTTCTGTTCTGTGTTTTGTTTGGGCTTATTACGAGCACACCTAGATATCCATCATGCAACTTTCTTACCCTTGTTGTTGACATCTGTATTACCCTTGCCCTTTTTTCTTGCAGACCTCTTAACAGTCTTAGCATTGTCTTTCGAACATGGGTCAAGGAGGGTGTCGGGTAGGTCAACGTTGGGGCAGGTCGAGGGTTCGACAGCGAGTAGGAGGGTAGGAGGTGGCACGGCAGGCCCAACAAGGGTTTCAGTGACCACACTCTTGTCCACTTGACCACATTCAGGAGTGGCAAAGACATTCCTTAATAAGAAAACTTCCCAACAGTCACCACTCAACCTCAAATGATGAACAATAATGATTTTATTCAAACAGTGATGGAAGAAGTTGGAGTCAACCTTCTCCCTCTTAAATCGTTTAGCCATTTTATAAAGACTGCGAAGGAGGTAATGAGGCATATTCAAAGGGAAATCTATGAAATTCATAAGCAGCCGGAGATGGTAAAGAAACACTAAACCATATCTACCTTCGTAAGTAACAAATTGCTTAATAATGGCCAATAAATCATGCCACCTAGACTTAAGGACCATGACTGGCATACCTTTATCACAATTGATAATTTTTCTTGAGGTAAAAAGGAGCGTCCATGGAACTTCATCCACCTTCGAATTCTTAAACCACCTCCTCCCTTTAGCTGGGAAACCTATGGATGAGCTGAGGAATTCTTTGTTCAATTCGAGTTGGATGTCTCCAACTTTGGCCCTGCATCCATCGAATGTGAGGGCAAACTGTTGAGCGACCTCGAGGTTGAAACCCTCAAATTTTTGGATGAAAACTAACCAGCCATTACTCTCTAGGTCCTCACGAGCGTTATCAAATAACAACAGCGTTTGGAATCCATTGGGTTCTATGCGCACTACGAGAGCCATAGGAGAGAACACACAGTCAGCAGGGTAAACGGTGAAGGGTTGGACAGGGTAGACACAGGAACAAATCCCACTGTTTTCTCAAAACAAGTAGAGGTAGCCTAAGATGCATGGCATACATTAATGCCTATGTGTGCGAGGGTGGTGGAATGAATTGAAACCATGCAAAACATTCATTTTGACATGTACAATCGACGACGCCTTGGTAATTCAAATCATTCACATCACAATCCAAAAATTTGTACACCAAATATCAAATGGATTATTCACATACTCATCGAAAGCCATAACATACATAACCAAAAGATTTTGACCCAATATCAAATAACTATTTGAAAACCATAGTGTTCATAACCAACAATTGGTCTGTATGTTAAAGCAACAATAGTATGTGTATGATTTAAAACAAAATGACATGTCGAATATTGCACCGAAGATTTAATCATAAAAATAATGCGTTCTATGAAACCATTGCACCAAGGATTTAATAAAAGACACCAAAAATCATTGCATCATGAACTTATAAATTGAAACCATATTAACAAAAATGCAAAGTGGGTAAAGGTTTGGTGTCTTGCTAACTGTATGACCATTATTGAGTTAGAGGTGAAATGACCACATGAACAAGAGTATTGGTAATAATCCAGTGACGATTTTAATGCCATGAACAATGAGTTCCAACTCAAGGTTTTCATGCTTGCAGTCATAAAAAACAAAACGAAAAGCAGGTGTGTAAATGCACAAGATAATCGTGTCGTTTTTTTTTAAAGAATTGCGATGAGTAATGAGCGTTCAAAACCCTTGTGTAGGCAGCTTGTAAGGAAAAGATAAAAATGAAAAATGGCTGCCAACACCTTCTTATTCGAGCATGAGAACCCCAACATTGATTTAGCGTTGAAGCTGATAAGAGGAGTGATATTTTTTTATGAACCAGAGGTTGAAATCATAACAAAATATCAACAACAGAACAAACAGACAGTCAAAGAGTTACTCTCATGTTATCATGTCGAAGAGGAAGGACCAGATGAAGATGATATGTGCAACATACATATCACATATATTGAAGGAGAAAGAGAGGTGGAAGGTCCATCTTTGGAGTCAGAGGCATTTGTTTCCCCAATCCAAGTTAATAAAATCAACATTGGGACAAATGATAATCCTAAAATTGAAAGTATTGGAGACTATTGGGATGAGCAAACATTAGAAATAATAACAAAGTTACTGCGTAGATACAGTGACCTATTTTCAACAACCTTTACACAGATGAAAGTCATAGCAGGGGAGCTAGGTGAGATGAAGATACCTCTCAAACCTGAGGCTAGACCTGTCAGACAGATACCTTACATACTAAATCCAATGTATAAGCAGAAAGTGAAAGAAAAAATTGATCGAATGTTGGAAGATGGCATTATAGAACCAGTGGAGGAATCTAAATGGATTAGTCCCATGGTAGTCCAGGAAAAGAAGCAAGGGGGGATAAGTATTTGTGTAGATTTGAGGAAACTTAATGATGCTTTCTTACATGACCCTTTCCCTACCCCTTTTACATATGAGGTCTTGGAGAATGTGGGAGGCCAGGAATCATATTCATTCACAGATGGATTCTCAAGATACTATGAGATCAAAATAGCTCCAAAGGACATGTATAAGACTACATTTTCTACAGAATGGGGATCCTACCAATATACAATCATTCCCTTTGGATTGAAGAATGTGCCAACTATCTTTTTAAGGGTAGTAATAGTTGCTTTTAAGGAATTCATACATCAGTTTCTAGAAGTATATATGGATGACTGGACTATGTATAGTCTCTTGAAAGACCATGTAGAAGTGTTAATAATAATGTTGGAAATATGCAGTAAATGTTAGATATCATTAAACATCAAGAAATGCATTTTTGGTACACCTTTTGGGATATTGTTGGGACATATAGTGTGTAAACATGGTTTACTGGTTGACCCTATTAAGATTACAGTCATTTTGAATCTACCACCACCAAAGTCAGTGTGCTCATTAAGAGAAACACTGGGACATACAGGCTACTACAAGAAGTTTATAAAGGGGTATTTGCAGATTACAGCACCACTAGAAAAACTATTAAAGAAAGACACCATATTTTAGTGGAATGAGGATTGTCAGGAAGGATTGGACTCTCTAAAGGAAAATATGGTGACAACACCTATATTAGTATTTCCAGATTGGGAAAAGACATTTCATTTACACGTAGATGCATCAACAATAACACTTGGAGAAATTCTGGTGCAACGAGGAGCAGGGGACTTAGACCATCCTACAGCTTTCACAAGCAGGAAGTTGTCAGAATTGGATAATAACTACAACACCACAGAAAGAGAAGGCCTAGCCATGGTATATGCACTTCAGAAATTGAGGAATTATTTATTGGGTAAACACTTTAAAATGTTCACATATCATTCTACCCTCAAATATCTATTCAACAAGACAATGTTGGGGGGGGTGATCTGTAGATGGTTGTTAGTATTCCAGGAATTTGATTTTGAAGTAATAGTCAAACCTCGGAAGATGAATGAAGGATCTAATCACCTGTCAAGGGTAACCAATGGAGAATAACCTACTAACTTGGAAGACAAATTCCATGATGCACATTTATTTTTAGTATAGGTAGTTGATGAATACTTCGTTGATGTTATTGAATACTTAAGTAAATGAGTTTCTCCATAGGAATTTAGCACTGCGCAGAAGAAAAACCTAGTATTCATAGATGCAGACTATCAACTCATTGCAGGTCATTTATACAAGATGGGCACATATAGAATTTTGAGAAGGTGTGGATTGGAACATAAATGACCCAGGGTTTTAGTAGAAGCTCATGAAGGTATAGTTGGAGGACACTATGCATGAAAATCTACCATGTAGAAGGTATTGCGTGCAGGATTATGGTGGCCAATAGTTTATCAAGTTGCCAAGGAATATTTCCAGAACTGTGATGCCTGTCAGAGGGTTGGAAAACCCAATAGAAGGGATGAGATTCCCCTAAGACCACAAGTAACTCTGCAGGTATTTGAAAAATGAGAAATAGATTGTGTTGGACCTATAAATCCACCAATAAGAAGGTCAGGAGATATATATATCATTATTGTGACCGAATACTTAACAAGATGGGCAGAAGCAACACCAATCAAAGATTGTAGCATAGAGACATCAACACACTTCTTATTTGAGCACATGATCACCATATTCAGATGTCCCAAGATTTTGATGAGTGACCAAGGAATTCATTTTATTAATAATACCATTAGGGCTATGACAGAGGAGTTTCAAGTCTATCATCAAAAGAGTACACCATATCATCCTCAAGAAAATGGGACAATAGAAGCTTTCAATAATATTTTGGAAAATGCATTCACTATGATCTGCAATGTTAACAAAGATGACTGGGACTTGAAAATACTAGCAGTACTATGGTCATACAAGAACACATACAAGAATTTGACAGGACGTACAACATTCATATTGGTGTATGGACATGAAGCGGTGGTTCCATTATAATTTATGGTACCCAGTCAGTGCATAGCAACAATTACCAACATGATAGAAAGAGGCGCAATACAGGAGAGGTTAAGTCAAATAATGAACATGGAAGAGGACAGGATTCTGGAAGGATTTCACCAGGAAGTACAAAAAGCAAGGGACAAAGACTGGCATGACAGACACATTAAAAACAAATTCTTTAAGGAGGGAGGCCCAGTTCTTCTCTATGCCAACATTTTTTTGCAACACACTGGTAAGTTTAGAATGCATTGGCTAGGGCCATATGAAGTAAAGACTGTCACAGATGGGGTATCTGTGCAACTAAAGGATTTAAGAGGAACAAAACTGAAAGGAATGGTCAACGATAGTCAAATGAAACTGTACAAGGACAGACGACCTACTAACTCTTAAAAGTTACAATGCAGTAAGAAATTCATATCTATATTGTACTATAGTAGATATTAGGAAAGAAAACTGATAAAAGGAAATAAAAAGTGGAAAAAGAAGAAAAAGGAATAGAAAAATAGAAAAAGAATAAAAACAAAAAAAGAGGTAGAAGTTGACTGAACAACAACAAAGTGGGAAAAAAGTCACATACAACAATTACTGTGACAACATAGAAATACAACATGCAGGAAAAATTGGACTCGACACAAATGCACAGAAAAAGTGAAAAACAATTATGACCGGATCTATAAAGTGCGGAAAGCATGCGTCAGTTCAACACTTAGTGATTTTTTAGAATAGAGAAAGATACAAGTGCCTACCCTAGATATAATTGTGCGAAGAAGAGAGCAAGTGTTCGAATCAGATAAAATATGACACCACCAAAGTTTGGCACTTCAGGCCATTACGTACAATTTACTCGATAGGGCCAAAGGAGGAAGGACAGGATGAGGGATCCCAAGAATGTCGTCAAGCTCAAATATGTCACCACTTATGAGACAAAGTCACTTAACCCAACATGGGTTGAGGAGGAAACATCGACAACATCGCAAGGGGAAGTGGTGCAGAGTTCCAGGACCTGAGATGATATTACAAACCCTAATCCTGAAACACTGGATAAACTTGATGAAAAGAAGGGTTAGCAATAGGGCCACGATGAAGAGGAGGTGTTGGTCGAGGACATCACCAGCCTGCTGAACTCTAAAGGGGAAGAAGATGACACATAAAAAAAAAAAGCAGACCCATTTGTTGTCAAGTAGAAAAGAAAGGTGCATGATGCCACATACATTACACTTCCCTACCTCCTAGATGTAGTGGTCATTGTGGATGACATGCTTGGAAAAGTACCTAAAATAAGGTACTCGAACCACGATGTGCATGATGCAATGAAATTACCAGATTTGGTTGAGGAATCCTACCTAGAAAACACAGGGGAAATTAGACCCCTAGGCAAACCAATCATGGAGCCCGCGTAGTGGATAACATGGCTTTACAACTCTAGGATAATGAGCCTCCTGGACATACCGCACTTCAGGCGTGGTAAAAATGTTGGGATTTGTGTCAAACAATTTCTATCTTGTGTAAATGGTGACATCCTTTGGATGGATAGGCCAGTATAGCTTGATGTGGCATTGATCACAAAAATTACAAGATTACCTACAGTAGGCGCACAATTGGATGAGTACATGGAAAACAAAGTGCGTGAGAAGGAGATTGTTGAGCTAGTCAAGGCACAATTTGGTACCAACAGAGGAAACATGGGAATTGTGCTTAGAGATATCAATGACAACACGACAAGGTTCACCAACAAGCTCATGGATTGCAAGCTGTTGAGGAGGTGTAGGAAATAATAGGCTCTAGCATGATTCATTGCAATAGCCACACAATGCGCAAAGGGAGCAATTTTAAGTTGGGCATCGTACTTCCTGAACCATTTTTTGATCGATTGAAGAGATGCACAGGATAATGGAACCAAGTTTCAATATTCTTGGCTCATTATTCTTATATATTTGGCAGGATGGAAGGATCCAAATTTTTCATCCTTTTCTATATAAGAAAGGAAAGTGCTACGCGGCTAGATATGAGTCCCTCTAGCATGCCAAGGACAATAAAAATCAGCAGGAAAATAACACAGTATTTGCAATGCTTCTAGAAGAGATACAACAGTGCACAACCAACGTGTGGTGCATTCCTATGGAAGTGGTCTAGGAAATTGAAGGGATAGCCAGGTTTAAGGAATCTAGGCACCACATGGAGATCCATGCTGCAAGGGATCCAAAGAAGGAATAGTTGGATATGCAATACTGCATCACAAAGGACGAGATTGAATGGATAATCAAATACTAGCCATTGTAGTGGAATATGCAGTAGCAAAACCAACAACAAATCTAGCCGGAACGCAATCCACTAAACTCAAGGGGCAAGCTGAAGCAAGTCCTTTAGCAAAGATGAACAACCCAACTGATAACACTAGGAAGGTTGCAACACGAAATCAAGCGTTAGGAAGAAACATAGTGCCAAAGAAACCAAGGAGGACAACAACAATGCCCAGGACGAACATTCAATAGGATGCCAAGAAGGGGGACACATCTTAGGCTGGAAAGGAAAGGGTACATGAAACGTCGAGTGGGGCACAACTCTCACAAACAAAAAGGAAGAATTCACATATAGAGGAGATGCGTAAAAAGATGAAGTATACCAAGGAGGAACCAGTCATCACCTTGACAGAGGATGATGTTGAGTTCGTGGCGGACAAGGTCCAGGACTGGGGGGAAGAGGTGGTTCGCACTGCAGAAGCACAAAGAGAAGAGATCATGGCCAAAATCATATAATTCCATGAAACTATACAACAATTAAAAATTCATGCAGTACCGTAGGTCACAATTAAGAAACATGAAAAGACACAGTGACCCCCTACGCAAAAAGAAGGAGATGAGACAGTTCAGCTAGTAGTGTAAGGAAGGGATACATTCATAGTCACATGAAAAATAGTCAAAATGGATCAAGAAACTACGCAGAAACCCATGGGGGAAATTGAAAATTTTGAGGTAGTCATGGTACAAATACCCACCAAGGAACTATACAGACTCTAGGCTAGTATAATGCAAAAAGTACAATTCAGAGCCCACACAGATGCCACTAACTTGGAGGTGGGTAGGGAAGTCACATAAATTTTACAGATAACTTGCGACCAACTGACCTCGAAGAAAGAGGAGGAAAAATAACGCACTGAAGAGATAGAGCAGGGGCTAAGAATGGTATACGATCACATTCCAGATAGCGTGCAAGCACGAGAGAGGAGTGCACATGAAAATATAAAAATCATTTCACAAACGATTAAGGGATATAGGCAGGAAATCGAGGAGTTAAAAGAAAAAATTAATCCTACAACTCCTCTTGAGGTTTGAGAGAAAAGAGAACAACTATTTGCACTCTAGATAGCAGAGATGGAAAGGGAAGCAAGGGAAGTCGCAGAACTGTTCGATAAAACTACGTGGATTTGGACCATTTTGGAAGAGGACGAAAAGATACAACAATTGTACCAACAAGAGGAGAAAATCAACACTGCCATATAGGAGTTGAAGTAGGGATAGAAAACCATTAGAATTACTTAGCACTTGAAGGGAACCCAAGAAATGAAGACTCTGTAGATAGAGTTAAAGACAACACATATGAATAAGCAATAAAGACAAGCCCAGTTGGAGCCCCTCCAGGAACAAGAAAAACAAATAATTGTGCAATTGGAGGAAGAGAAGACAAGCATGGCGCAGGAAAATTCAGAGAGCGCAACATTACTACAAGAATAGATAACAATGCAGATAGTCAAAGCGCTAATAGACAAAGTTGGGAAAGTGAAGGAAAAAGGAAAGGAACTAGAAGAGAAGTTCCACAACTTTGGAAAGGCTATACAGGGAGTGCACACCACCTGAGTGGCTCAAGACAAGCCACATGTCAATGTTGGGGGCATGTTGGGTGTAGGTATGTTTTGGGAAGGAATTTTATTTTGGGCTTAGGTATGTTTTGGGAAGGAAGTTTATTTTGGGTGCAGACCTATTTTTGGGATAAAGAACTGTTTTGGAAAAAACCTGTTTTTGGAGAGAAAGACCTATTTTTGGAGCACACACAACAGGTGGTAGGAAAGAAGAATGCATAAAAAGAAGCAAAAGTAGCATGCATGAGGAAAATCAATGTGGCACATAGGAAGACATGCCTAACCATGATAGGGTTAGGGTTTTTGACAAATATTGTAACGATTATAAGCCTATAAAGTAGTATAAATAAGGACCTAGGAGGTCTAGGAAAGAGGTTCAGTAGATTCAAGTGGTTATTCGATAATTATAAGAAAGTTTGTTATGATTATTGTAGTAGAGTGGAATAAGCTAGGTTTTGAGGGTTAGGTCATAGGCTGAGGAGCCTGGTGTGATCTAGTCATCCTCACAGAGGGTACTTACCCTCATTTTTATTGCATTACTGAAGATGTAATGTGTGTAGCGCAATATTTTGCAAACGAATAAATAAAAGATCATAGAAGACAGATCTTTGTGGATGTATCCCCAGGAGGGGGTGAACCATGGTAAACCTTGTGTGTTATGTGATTTTGAATGAATGATTTACTTTTCTGTTAATCAATATCTCAAAAATGCATAGTTAAAATAGTTATAACAACAAGCATGCATAGGTTTAAAGATGAATGAATTGTAGAAGTAAATGAATGGTTAACAAGGATAATGTATAAGGGAGAAAGAACCCAACCATAATCCCCACTCATTTCTAGACTGCAAACACCTGAGTATTGTAGTCCCCCATAAAATCTATCTCGGGTGAGACTACGTTGTGCACCCTGTGCGCAAGATTTCCTTGGGCCGATAGTTTTGAGGGGTTTGTTGGAACCCTGTTTGAGATCAAAACCTGGGTCTGCTAAATAAGAAGTAAGCCAACACAAGGGAAATGGCCGACGAGTCGGTGGGCCAACAATCGGGTTGGCCAATTTAGCAAAGTGTTTCGATCAATTATTTTTAGTCGTCCAAGGGAAATGACCAGCGGGCCAATGGGCCAATGGTCGAGTTAGCCAGATTTGATGAAGTATTTTTAGTCATTCAAGGAAAATGGTCGATGGGCCGATGGGCCGACGGGCGGGTCAACTGGATTCAAAAAAGTAATTTTATTCATTTAAGGGAAATGGATGACGGGTTGATGGGCATATGGTCAGGTTGGCTGATTTAGAAAAGTGTTTCGATCAAGTGAGAGAAAGAGTCGATGGTCAGACATCGATCCAGTTGGCGAAGTATGAGATCATCCAAGAAAAACGTTTGATTTTCGATGAAGGAAAGAGGGTGATGACATGTCATGTCATGTCATCATTCATGTGTCATTCCATGTTAGCCATAATTCCATGTTAGAGTCTACGTGTCATGCCATGTCAACATCCATGTGTCATGCCACGTTAGAGTTTCCATGTTAGCAAGGAATTGGTTGATGACTGATGTTCGTGTTGGCCTAATTGGAGAAGCGAATTTCATAAATCAATAGGAACTATCATTGGTCGATGGGCCGATGGTCGGGTTGGCCGAATTGAGATTGTTTAATATGCCAATGGGAATCGTCGATGATCGATGATCGACAATCGAGTCAACCAGTTTAAAGATGTGTCAAAATCAATTACCAGGGAAAAGGGTTGATGGTCGACTATCGAGTCAATAGTTTGGGAAATATTGATAGACCAACGACTTAGATCTGACCCAATTTTTAGATCGACGGTGCATATTGCCTCGTAGGCAAGATTGTCCATCAGTTTAAAAAAAAAACTAAGTCTAGAGCCATTAAAAAAATCAAGCCTGGAGCCATTTTCTTATTTTGTCTATAACTAGAGAATATTAATTCAAATTGAGATGAAACTCCTGGGTTTTTTCCATAAAGAGGAGATCTACAAAAGTTCCAGAGAGTGTCATTGTCCAATTCTACTTGGATTTGCTAGAAATTGCAAAATATTGGTTTTTAAAGATTCGAGTCTAGATCATTCGCAGAGATCCTGATTAAGCTAAAATTCTTAGAGAGAGTCCAGAAAGTAGACATGGAAATAACCCACGAAGGATATTGGCGTGAGGTTGTAATACCCTAGGTTCAGTTTATTCTACCAACAAACCCTGTAGACACCGACCCTTTTAGTAACCTGTATGTAAGTGAAGTCTCACCCAAGGCATCTATTGGGGCTGCAGAAACCATGTTTATGAAAGGATGAGGGGATGAGATGTTATCATCATATTCATTCCCATTTATCTACCTTGTGCATCATATTCTTTGTCCCTTTTCCCTTAATTAATTAATAAACTTTAATTATGAAACATCATTGTGACACATATTGCAACATAAACTATTCACTATAACATTCATCATTACTTTGCTTCAAACGGCTAATAAACATATCTAGATCTAGTTATGGAGGAATAAATAACCATGAACAATCGCATACATTCAGACAAAGAATTTAACGTGGTTCACCCAAACTTCAGGCTACGTCCATAA
>ML785402.1:426162-449649 GCA_009831015.1 Picea engelmannii
CTAGTCTCTCTGCAAAACTCTCCTTAAGCCTTCATACACAAACTCTCTCTCATTCTCATTCTATTCTCTCAGCATCAACAACTTTTGGCCTTCATCCTTCAACAGTCTATTCTACTCGACCCATTACATATTTATACATAGAATTTAGGGATCAAAACCCTCTTCTCTTATCCCAAAACCCTATGACAAATCATGATTACAACTCATGAAAACTCATTATTCGAGCGTGATTTTCCTATCTTTGAGCCTACATGTTGCTTTTACATTCCCGATTGTTTTCCTTCCTACTTTTGCACGTCTATCTTCTTTTTCATGCCTAAATACTTTTGTGTGTGTCCTCATTCTTCATTCTTCAAAATGCTTGTCCAACAGTCCCCCAACACTCACCTATGGCTCGTCCTGAGCCACTTACTCCTATTGTATCATGCCCCTCCATGCTTCCATGAACTTTTGGGAGGTTTTCTCTATTGTCATGACTTATTTCTTAACTTCTGCTTCTTGTTCCAAAATATCCTCTATGACTTGCATAGTCAGGGTCATGAGTTTATCCTCACTGTTGTGCACTACCTGCTTTACCTTGCCATATGTAGATGCCAAATACCCTATTACCCTTAATGCTTCATCCTGTAACAATATTAATCGATGTTGGAGAATCTTCTGTTGGTCCCTTATATTTTCTATTTCATTGTATGACTGCTTTTGTGCCAATATGGTCATGATGCGCTCTGTTGATGGAAGCGTACTTATGTTCTCTTAATCCTTTTGTGCCTTTTCCTATGCATCCCTTAATCTATATTCCACAACCTTCATCTCTGGATCCTCCATTAGGTTTGTCCAAATCTGCGCGCTTTCCTCACATAGATTCATGCATTCCTCCTCTAGTCTCTTAATAATTTCTACTATGGTCATAATGGTTCTTTCTCTTTTTCCCTTTTCCTCTAGTGGTGTCCCTAGTGTGGTGCGCGATTCCAAGTCTTCGATCCTAGTGAAAAATCATTTAATTCCTTACCTGATGTTTTAGACTTGTTCTTCAAGTGTAGCTTATACCACCATTGGCATTTTTGGGATATCCTTATAACTTTTTTGGATGGCCTATTGTATTCACTATGCCTACTTCTAAACCTCATCCTTCTCCTTCAATATTCTCCTGGCCTTTTCCTCAGCCTCACTCTTCTCCTTCAATATCATGTAAGCCTTTTCGTCAGCCATGCTCTTCTCCTATAAAGAAGTTGTATAATATTGTTGCAACTCTGTCTTCTTCGCTACTACCTTCACCAACTTGCTTGATGCTAACTCTGCGCAGAACTCAAATATCCTGCGCAATACTAATGTGCAAGCCTTGTTGTACTTCTATGGGATTCCATGAAACGATTAAGTCTAGGTAACTTAGTTTTTTTACCTTCTCCTACATCTTGGGTGTTGGGAACTCAATCACATCTAGTGAGTTCTTCAATAATATGTGCCATGTTTTCATCTTTGAAAAGTAATATTTTGTGGCCCCTACCTCCCCAGTCAGTCTTGTTGATGGTCCTTCATCAAATCTACACTCTAGTGTTATCCTTACTACTTCCAAGAGCTGTTGCAATGTTGTTAGTTGTGTCTTCACCTGCTAGTGTGTCTCTTCTTATTTTTGTGACACTTTCTCAACTTATTCTTCTGTGACATCCCTCACTTGATATTCTATTATGTCAATGTCATCATTTGTCAGAGTATAAATGGATGGATCTTTGTGAGATTTCTTCTTCTTGTGCGCAAGAGGGGTTGGCCCCTTTCCCTTGTCTTTCCTCTTCTCTCCAATTTTTTTCTGCACATGTTCTGCATTTTTTCCCTATTCATTTCCCTGTTCATTTCCCTATTACTCTGCTCATCACCATGTTCTTCTATGTTGTTATCAGGGTGCTCTGCCTCTCTTCCATTCGCTAGAATCTTCCACTGTGGATCCCAATATTGCATGATCAGGTGGATATCTTCTTTCATGATCTTGTATTTTTCATGGACCCATTCTTCTCTCAGGTCCTTCTTTTCTTGTACATAAATATAGTGTCGGTCTTCCCTGAACCATGTAATTGGGGTGTATGCCTCTACTAGTTGTGGCGAAATGTGTGGTGTGTCCTTGATGCATTTCTGAATCCTTTCTCTATAGAAGAAGAACTAGACGATATGTCTTATTTTGTTAGTTGTGTACCATAAGTTATGATACTTAGCTAATAATCATGTATTGCCTCTAAGTCCCAAGAACTACGCATCCTCCGGTTCTTCCCACGCTATGAACACAATTAGAATTAACATCCATGGATAATGGATCTCCAAGCATCTATCTTGCTTATCCGAGATCTTTTCATCATGACTTATAAAGAATTGTATTAAATGAGCATAAATTAAAGTGCATCATTAAAGAAGGAAAACTTAAAAATGAAGAGACATAAGCATCAGATCTGAACACAAAATCTTGATAACAGAGTTCGTCCCTGGTGGACTACGTCTATGGGTCCTGCTCTCAAATGGGTAGGATCTTTCATTAATTCAACAAAATAATTTAGCAAATACATGAATATACCTCAATCTAAAATAAAGATGCAAAAATAATGCTCAGATAAGAAAACAAACATCACCATTGGATTCGTGATGTCGAATTACCCAAAAATGGTTGTCTCCACGCTCCAATCCGACTCTGGCACTCCCAGGCCCCAAAAAATTTCTCGGTTTCCATGCCCTCTACACCTGCAATTATGATAGTGTTCATATCGAAATCTGTGGCCACGGTCATACAGTACGGTCGTGCCTCTCTCCCAGATCTGGGCAGATTTTCACTTTTTAAATAACGACAATGACGGATATACCAAGCAACACCCATAGGCATTTTAGTTAGGGTGAAGTTATGAAGGCGTTGCACTAGGTGGATGTTTCGGGGTTGAACCCGCCGGAATATGTTTTTGGTAGTTGGTTAATATATATATATATGATATTGTTTGTCCTCTGCTACATTTAGCAATCCACTAGAAGCTCTTCCAACGATCATTCAAAATTAGCGTGGTCCGCCAGATTTCGTGGACCCGCCATTTTTTTTTTTTTAAACTAAAATTGTTTATAGGCCAACATTGGGCATTCTTGGGATGCCACATGTCACCCGATGATTGGGACATGTGGCACCTACTGATACACCCACCTGTATGTTGACGTGGTTTTCCCTATCACTTTCATACTGACACGTGGCGCTCCCTGGGTGGTGCCATGTGGTGTCTCCTGGGGGTTTCCATGTGGCACTTTTCTATTGGTCCATATGGACCCCTGAAAAGTCCACTGGCAGGTGACACGTGGTAGCCTCTGGTGTTTCCACATGGCATGATGATGTCAACATCTCGTATGATGATGTCACCCTTTCACATCAGCTGTTGACATCATGATGACATCAATAGTATGGATGATGATGTGTCCCCTATTGACTGACCCTGTTTGACCACAACTTTGACCATGAATATCTTTCAAACCGTAACTATGTTTGATGAGTCATTTGTGCCATTAGAAATCTTGATATTCTCTCTTCACAATCATGCCATTTTCGCTGAGTTTTGGGAACTTTGAAGTTTTTCCCTTTCTCTATCTGTTGAAGCCATTTTGAGCGTTCTGAGCTGCCTCTGTGAGTTATGAGTTATTCTTACCCTTCTCTGGATTCTTTTTGGATCATGACTTCCCACTGAGATATTTTTGGATCACCAAAAGATTTCATCAATCAACTGGTAAGTGAGGGAAGAGTCCCCTCAATTTTTCCTTCTCAATCCACTTTGCTTTGCTTGGATGTGTGCCTTTTAATCCTACTCGAAGATAATCAACATCACCCTTGTGTGAAGTCCTCATCCTCCTATCCAGGATGATATATTCCTGTAGCTCATCCAAGTACTTAGGTGCAAAATCATCAACTGATGGAATTGAAACTTCCTCATCTTGATCCATGATCATGGGATGCTCAAAAAGTTTTAAGTTCTCAACGTTCACAACTGAGTAAATCTTCATATAAGGTGGAATATCCAGACGAAAGGCATTGGTACCACTTTTCTCCAAGATAGTGAAGGTTCCATAATGAATGGGCTTGAGTTTCTTTCCTTCACCCTTCAATCTCTCCTTGCTGATGTGAAGCCATACCTGATCTCCAACCTGGAACTGATGATCAACCTTGTGCTTTTCATGCCAAGATTTATACTTTGCTTGAATTTTCTCCAACTGTTCCCTGACAGTCTAGTGTATTTGTTGAATCCTCTAGATGAACTTGCAGGGTTTGTCCTCTATTCGATATTCATTTACATCAGCATCTCTCCCATACATCAATTCCAAAGGAACCTTTGGTAGGTACCCAAAACATGTCTCAAAAGGTGAACTTTGAGTGGAGGAATGTAAAGCTCGGTTGTACACGTGATGTACATAGAGTATCTATTCATCGCATACCTTGGGACGCTTGTTGCAGTAGCCTCAAAGAAAAAGTACAACTGTTTGGTTTACCACCTATGTTTTTCCATCGGTCTGTGGATGGAAAGAAATGATCCTCTTCAATTTTGTGTCCATCATTCTCCACAAGCTAGTCCAAAAGTCCCCAAGGAATCGAGTATCTAGATCTGAGATGATAGATGTGGGTAATCCAAAGTGAACCCAAACATGCTGAAATAAGAGATTAATAGTCTTCTCAGCAATGATATGTTTTTTACAAGGCATCAAGATACACATCTTGTTGAACCTATCCACTACAACATACAAATAATCATGACCCCCTTTGGTCATGGGTAAACCCCCTACAAAATCCATGGATATACTTTCCCATGGATGGGATAGAATAGGAAGTGGTCATTACAACCCCATTTTTCTATTAGTGGGCTTACAAGTAGAACACATCACACACCCCTTTACATATTTAGTTACAATTGATTTCATTTGAGGCCAGTAAAAAAAATTCTATAAATGATCCATAGTTTTTTCTACCCCAAAATGCCCAGACACAAGAGAAGTATGAACTTATCGTATTACATGGACTCGTTCACTTGTAGGAATACATAGCTTTCAAAGATGGTAAAGTAACTTTCCCTGCAGACAATAGTTCTCTACCTTTGCACCAAGGGTTATCTTCATATATACTTCTTTAAAATCTTCATCAATGGAATATTGTTCTACATAGAAATCATGAGATAAAGAAGCATACTTAAAAATAATCGAAGCAAAAATAGGAGGTCTAGAAAGCATATTAGCTACCTTGTTACTTGTACCCTTTTTGTACTTGATTACCAAGTGAAACTATTGTAGAAAACCCATCCACCTGTAGTGAAATATTGTTGCAATTTGGTTTGTGCTTGAAGATATTGTAAGGGTTGGTGATCTGTATGTATAATGGTTTCCTTCCCTAACAAGTAGTGCTTCCATTTCTTTACACTCTAGACTAATGCATACAACTCTTTATCATATTTAGGATAGTTAACAACATCATGGTTAAAAGTTTCAGAGTGGTAACAGATAGGCTTATGATATTGCATTAGTACTGCACCCATGGTGTATCCACTGGCATCTGTCTTGATCTCAAAAGGATGTTGTATATTAGCCAGTGCTAATATGGGTGCGGTACTAATATTTCCCTTCAACGTGTCGAAATGTTTTTGTTTCTTTCCTTCCCACTGAAAAAGTGGTCTTCACACTAGTTAAGGCATGTAGAGGAGCTACTATGAAGGATAAGTTGGGAATGAATCTCCTCCAATACTAGACTGCACCTAAGAAGCTTCTAATTTAGGTTACACTATTTGGCTCATGACAATTTACAATTACATCAACTTTGGAAGGGTCAATTTTCAATTGTCCTCCTCCTAGAATATGACCTAAGTATACAAGTGCAGTTTTTCCAAATTCACATTTAGACAATTTTACATATATATTTTCTCTTTGCAAAGTATCCAATACTTGCTTTGCATGCCTCACATGCTCATCCCATGTCTCGCTAAAAACAAGAATGTCATCTAAATATACAATCACAAAGTCATCTATGAAAGGCCTAAATACATCATTCATCACACACATGAAAGTTGTCGGAGCATTATAAAGCTCAAACGACATAACCAACCACTCAAACAATCCCTGTTTGGTTTTAAAGGCAATTTTCCATGTATCTTGTTATGTGACTCTGATTTGATGGTATCCACTACGCAAATCCAACTTAGTGAAATAGACAACATTCTTCAATTGATCAAGTAAATCATCTATGCGAGGAAGAGGGTATCGAGTTTTCACCGTGATTTTATTTAAGGCTCGATAATCAACACACATTCGCCATGTGCCATCCTTCTTTGGCACCATCACGATCGGAGAACTACAAGGAGATTAAATGGGCTTGATGATCCCTTAATCCCATAAGCCATGTACATGCTTCTTGATCCCTGTCATCTCCACATCTATCGGCCCATAGGGCATTATGAAGCAAATTATGCCAATTCCTCTGATTTTCAACAATTGTTTTTTTTTTAAATCCTCACCAGGTTTTTTATTAGTTGACTCTGCTACCCCATTCCCTTTCAGATAGTAGTTTGCATAATATATTATTACGATCCCCTTATCAAGGAAGAATTATGTCAACAATGTGGAAGAAAAGTAGGAAGCATTGTCAAAAACAAGAACAGAGGGCATCCCAAACCTTGTTATCAGTTGTTGTTCTAGAAATTGGATTACTACCTTTTCAATAATGTGTGTGAGAGGGATATCCTCCATCCATATCATAAAATAATCTATAGAAGTCAAGATATATTTATGTTGTTTCGAAGAATTGGGAGTAATTTCCTCTATGACGTATATTCCCCATTGTTCAAATGGTCTGGATATGGTCACCGGCTGGAGTGGAACGACTTCCCTCTTTTCTCTACCAATAATTACTTGGAAATATTTACATTTCCTGGCATATGCATGAGCATCCCTTAACAGAGTAAGCAATTAATAACTAACCCTTCATATTTTGTGAGTTTTGGTTTCTCCTGCAAAATTTCCACCTGATGGAGCATAATCGAGTTCTCTCGATACGTTTTCTACATAATCGTGTTCAAGACATATAAGGAGTACTCCATCATAATTTAAATGAAAAAGAATGGAATTTATGAGGTGATATTGAGCATATTTTATCCTGAGAGCTCTCCTTTCTCTAGGGTTTAGGTTTTTCGGACAAGTTCCATGATGTAGAAGATAAGACAAGTTTCCATACTAGGATTCTTTCCTGGGAGGTGCATATAATGATTCTCCACAACATAATGACAACTCATTTTCCCAACTGGAGTCTTCTATGTTAATCATATTTTGGGGCTCAACGACCAGTTTACACAATTCTTGACCATTGACTATTTTGGCAGGTTTTATGTCTAGATAAAATTCTTGGATGTCTGCCATCCAATTTCCCCTTCTTTCTCCCATCTCTTGTTGAGTTAACAGAGATAGGACCGCGGGATGTGTTACTATGAATTTAGTGTGATTCTTCAGGATATAGGATCTTAATGTTTGACCTCTTTATATAATGTGTAAGCCTGTTTGTCTATAGAAATGTAGTTTAGTTCGACTCCTTGGAGGTTAGTGCTCGTAAATGATACCAATGATGCATTGTTTCATCATCCTTTTGGGTAAGTACCACAACCAAGGATTGGTCAAAAGCAAAGGTATAAAGGAAAAAATCTTTGCTAAAATCAGGGATTTGTAGTACTATTGCTTGGGAGATGGCAGTTTTGATGTTATTGAAAGCACCTTTCTTTTCTTCATCCCATTTAAACTCTGCATATTTTTGAATCATGTTTTGTAAAGGTTTAACAATTTTGGCGAAGTCGGGAGTAAATTTTCTCACAAAGTTGATTTTCCCAAAGAAAGACTGGATGGCATTTTTATTGTGAGGCAATGGGAGTTGAGCTATCACTTTTATCCTCTCAGAGTTGATGATAATTCCTCCTTGAGATATAATATGACCTAATATTTTCCCTTCCTCTATGCCAAAGATGGTTTTCTTAGGGTTCAAATATATTCCATATTTCCTACACCTTTCGAAGATCTGAGTCAAATGTTGAATGTGAGCTTCCTTATTTTTTGAGTATATTGTTACGTCGTCTAAATAGACTACCACACACTTGTTAATCAATCCTCGAAAATCTACGTCCATGGCCCTCTAGAAGGTTTCCCCTGCGTTAATCAACCTGAAGGGAATGTGTTTATAAACAAAGGTTCCCCACTTGGTTCAGAAGGTAGTTTTTAATCGATCTTCTTCTGAAACCAGGACCTGGTTATATCCTGAGAAACTGTCTAGGAGGGAAAAAAATTCAGAACTAGATACTATCTGTAAGAGTTTTTCCATGGGTGGGACTAGGTAGTTATATTTTTCTGATGCTCAGTTAAGATTTCTGAAATCCACACACAAACAGATCTCCCCATACTTATTTCTGACAGGCACTAGATTGGCTACCTAGGTAGAGTTTCTGACCTGAAAGATAATATTGGCATCTAACAATTTCTTCAGCTCTTGATACATTAGAGTTTCTAAATATGGGTGGTACGTCCTAATATTTTTTTGGAAAGGTTTTATTCTAGATTTTAACGAGATCATGTGATGGATAATGTGAGTATCATATGTTTTCAATTCTCAATAAGACCAAGAAAAGACATCTTGATATTATGTAAATAGTTTAAGATAAGATTTTTTGTCTTCTTTGGACACCGCCTTACCTAAATTGACATTCTTGGGATTCTCATGGGTTCCTAGGTTTATAGTTTTGTATATAGAACATGAGCTCCTTGTTTTTTCATTCTTTTTCCCTTTGAATCTTTCCTTCAGGTCGAAAAGGTTCTCCAGATTGGCCACTCCTTTAGGTATCATGTGAAACTTGGGTTTGTCATCAGAGTGATATTTTCCCTTCTTATGTTTGTGGAGATCTGATTTTGGAGTAGTTCTTGGAATACTTCATCATCAATGGAAAAATCCTTAAAATCCTCCTGATTAGTCAGGAAATCTACAATATGTTCATCCCCTTCAAAAACTTTCCAGTTAAAAACATTGTTAGGTATCAACGGTTTGTAGAGAAGTTCCACTACAAACCTCGAGGATTCATAATCTTCTAAAGGAGAGATAATCTTGAGGTTGTGGTGGTTAGAGCATCAGAAAGGGTATTTTTTTGAGTTGGGAACAACGGTAATGTTGAAGGCCTCAAAACTCTCTATTAGGATGTGTACCTCTTACTGATAATTTCTTAAGTGAGGTGAATTACAATGGATGGTATTCTTCACTTGCCCAACGATAATTTTGGAATCTCCAAAAAAATTCAATTATTTGATGTTTAATTTGATGGCCTTCTTTAGTCCCTGGACTAGAGATTCATATTCAACAGTTTTATTAGTGCATTCAAATTATAATCTGCAGGATAAGAAACTTCATTTCCCCTTTGGGTCAATTAGGATGCATCCCTCTCCCGACCCCTCTTGCGATTTAGAACCATCAAAGTACAACGTCCAAATTTGGGGAGGAAATTTTTTTACTTTTTCATGTCTAGCTTTATTTACGATTTCAACCTCCTTGCCTGCTACTCATGTCGAAGAATCTTGATAGAGGATGCTTTCCTCTGTGGCTGCTAGTAAATATATTTGAAATATCATTTTGGACTTTTGTGTGGAAGGTATGTTAGACATGTGAGGGGCGAAATTACTGAAATTAGAATCACATGAGTAGTTTCCTAACACATGGAACTCTGTTGACGAAGATTCATTTGGTGTCGATAAATCAATGGAAATATGTTTGAGGTATCTTTCTTTTTCGATCCTGATCATGTTTGGATGTCCTTTCAATGGAAACCAGAGGTGATCCCAATTGGTACTAAAATATTCGTTTAATTTCTCAGACCAGTCTCGGTTAAATAGCATTACATAAGCCTCCAGGATGTCTACCAAGATTATTCCAATGACTTGAACAAATTTGGGGTGTGTATCAATTATGATCATGACATATTTCAATTCCCCAATGACCTTTACTTGTTTCCTATCTATTTGTATAACGTTTTTATCACTTTTGACCGGGGTTGCGTTCAATTTCTTGCAGATTTACAATGGCATGAAATTTGAAGATGCCCATGAATTGACCATGAAATTATGTACATTTCTATTAAAAACCTCAAACGTCAAGAGGAAAGGAGGAACAAAAGGCCTTCCTTTTTTCTCTAAATAACAACCATTCACACTTGTCTTATTTTTTAAGTCTGTGGGAGATGGGACGTTACCTTGGTCAATGTTTGTCATAGGGGTATCTATTAATTTTAATGCCTGTAAAAAAAAATCCTTTTGTTGAGGAATCCTACACATGTCCATGACAGACACATTAGCTTTTATCTTCTTCAAGTCTTCTACCACATTGTGGTCTAGCTTAGGTGTTTCTCGTGGGTGTATGTTTGTGGGATTTCTTTGGGAAGAAAATAGTGGTTTGGGGTGACGGGACGCTTGATTTCCTTGAGATGATTGAGTAGTGGTGGGGTTACTTTGGATAGGTTGAATTTTACTCCACGTCTGTACAAACATAATCTCAGTAGGGGGTCCCTGCACCTCAACGACATCGTTGAAAGGTATCGAGTGGTTGGGATCCCATAACAACATGGTTGTATCTTCAGGTGGTTCTTGAATTTCTTGATCGGTGACACCTACTGTCGAGCCACTGGGTTGTTCGGTTAGAGAAAATTCATCTAGGAATCGAGTAACAACTAGATTCATAGCATGCAACCATTAGGGGCAGTCCCTTTCTTAATGTTTTTCTTGATGATATGTATAGAAGGAGTCAGATGCTACGTTCCCTAAGTTGATGTTCAAGTTGGTTGGGGGAGGTTCTATAGCCTTGAAAGGTGAGTTCCTTTTAAAAAAGTGTTTATAAGGTATTTGAATTTGGTTTCCTTCCCTGACACTCCTCTTCATATCTACAACCTCATTGGAAAGTTTTTTTATCATCTGCAATAGGTTTTCTAGGTCCCCACCTTATTTCTTGGGACCTTGTTCTATTTTTTTTTCCCGAGGGTCTAGTTAACAAAAGTCCCCTCTTAGGTAGAGGTTGGGTTTCATTTTTTATTAGTGAGATCTGACCTTCTTTGCATCCTTTCATTTGGAATTCAATTGTTTTAGCTTCTTCGAAATTTTCAGTTAGAGTATTTTTGGTGGCCCTTTTTACGAACATGGAAATAGAATTTGGGAGAACATTAGCATATACTTCAATCTACAACTCCGGAGTAGGTTTATCCTTGGGTTGGAATTTGTTAAAAATGGTGGTGAAATGTTGGTTGAAAACTTTGATATTTTCTCTTGGACTCATAGTGGTGGCAAAAATTTCATCCATTAAAGCTCCTATAGTAGTTTCTTCAGCAATTTTTTCTAAGAAATCCTTTTGAAACTTTGTCTAGCTAGTTATGGAACCAACCGGTAGGTTGAAATACCAAGTCAAGGTTGAATTTTCAAATGTATAAGGGAACAATATACACACCACATCTTTGTGTTGCACATTCATCAACCTTATGGCTAATATGAATTTCTTGATATGGTCTTCAGGCAATCCAGAGGTTTCGAGGTCAAATTTGGGAAGTAGTTTTTTTGGATGTATGGGTGGATTATGCACCCATCCTGGAATCTCCAAAAAATCTCTTTCCAACCATGGTTCATTATCTCTAGGTCTATATTCCCTTTATCTATTTTTATCATTATTATCCCCGATTTCTTCTAATCTGGAGCCTGAGTGATCTAAGTTTGACCCCTCCTCTTCAGATTCAAAATCGTAAAGTTTAGAGTAGTTACTAGTTGGTGGGGTGACAACCGGTGTTTCAGGTATCAGACCAAGGGGTTGTTCAATCTCAGTGAGGGAAAATTCTATCTGGTCTTCTACTTTGTGAACAAATACCTGATCAGGGGTATCAACAACTGGTCTTCTTATTTGTTTTCTTCGAGGAAGTAAAGGAGCTAAAGGTAATGCTTTGATCTATCAAGCATAATCTCTCGTGATTCTTCTCAACTAATTTAACTCTTTGTGGGGAAGAGTGTAAGGTATTTCAGGGTACAAGAGTTCTTCCTCTTCGTGTTGAGGTGATTTACTCGTAGTGGGAGTACTCTCTATATGTGGGTTGTCTTGAGAAAGACTAGCCATGCATGTGGGTTGTTTTGAATCTATAGGATTTGTGGAATATATTATCATAAATATTGTTAATCGTGCATTCATCAGGACCTCCTTCTAGCACCAATTTTGTTGAGGGTCTTGAGATCCATTTGACTCAACATCAGGAACCAAACCTACTTGAGAGGCCCAATTATACTTGCAATCGTTTACTGAGTGGTATGGTTCTCCATATTTGTGATCTGGTTGGGTTTATCGATAGGATTTAATCATGACCGATAGGTATGTCTTTCCGTGAAACCTTTCCTCAGGATATGCAGTTCTCTTTTTCATTATTTTCTAACATTAGTGGGAATGAAAGGTGGAGCTTAAACAGAATGACAGAGGGAAGTTATTATATATTGGAGAAAGTTGGGTTTTTGGATAACCTTTATACCTCATCATGCAGACAATGAGGATCAAAACTACTTCAATATAGAAATAATACCATTTGACTTGTAGACATTCAACATCGTTTGAGATAACAATTACAAAAAGGAAATACATACGTAAGAGAAAATGAGTGCAAAAAAAATAATTTTTTATACTCTACTATCAATCACATATTAACACAATCGTTTTTATTCATCAATTAAAACAAAATAATTGTAGCAACATTATAAGATAACTTAAATAACAAATACAACAACAAATATCAAATTTGAAGACAGAGATAATCCCCTTCAGTCTAGTCACATTCATGCCTTAGATGAAAGAAGTGTCTTTGGTTCTAAACATAACTTATAAATTAAAATAACTTGCACATAAATAATTCTCTTACAATATTCCAGAAAAAAATATTCTCTCCAAAACCATCGACCCGTAACACAAGGTCGATTCTCTTGTTTATAAAAAAATAACTAAACTAAAAATAACTACTAAAGTTGTGTTAAGTCAAGAAAATGACACATGGAAGACTTTATCTATTTGTTCTCTTTTGTTTCTCTTTAGATCATCTTGTCATTTTACTGAAGTGGATTGTTCCTCTCGTATTTCAACCATCTGCAGAAGAGATCTTCGCATGTATTTTCATATGGGAACCTGTGTTGATCCATCAGAGCGGAGAGGACCTCCTTTATCTCAACTGCATGTTCTTTGTACTTGATTATTTTGACACTCATGTGTTGTGAGACTGTGAGAGATTTAATCGGAAGCTCCATGAACTTCTTCACTTGACTCGGGATCATGCTTGAAGCCTACAAAATCTCTATTTCACATACCCGTTCTTGCTCTGCATGTCGTTTAACTATGTCATGTAAATCAGTGAAATCCTTCGGTGGGCCAAAATTTGGCAAGTCAATATTCCTCATTTCCTGGTTAATTTTTTCCCAACTTTTCTCACATTCTTCCCATCTTTCCTACATTTTTTGTTGGGGTTCCTGGACCATGTATACCCAATGTTCAGTTGCCTTCCATATTCGGGCGATGTTGTTATCCATCAGCACTCTGATGCCATGTTCTTTTGTATATCGGCCCTTTTGTAATTCATTGATGTAGTTGATCCATTCCAAGGATTGATGTGTCTTCTCATACCACCATTGCATGTCTTTGTAGTTTGCTAGCCCCATAAGGGTATCTTCTTGAAAATAAGCTATTTGGGTGGTGAAGAGGTCTCTCTCCCTTTTTAATTGTCCAAACATCTCTCATAACTCACTTTTCAAGAGCACCACCGACTATGTTGAATTTTGGTAATACTCATCTTGATGTCGTAGGTGGTACAACTCTTTCTTCATGGATGTTGCCTCCTTTTCATCCCTTTTTTCCCTATATAATGTGGCATCAGTTATGGCCATCCCTGCTCTGATTAGCTCAGTCATCCTGGCACTTTATGTTTCAAATAGTCTCTCTTATGTGGTTATGAACATGGTGTTATCAAGCATAATATTCCTTTTCCTGACTGTTCTTTTCATCACAACCTCCCTTTTCCTATCATAAGCAATGGCCTGTATATCAGTGATTTCATCTACTGGTTCAGGAATCTATTGATCCTCCTAGGTCAAAGTATTGCCTAGGATTCCTACTGTATACAGGTGTTCCATGGTAGTTCCTCTATCTCTTCCAAGGGTAGGAACTTGGCCTCCTTCCTCAATTAGTGGTTTATGTGGTAATGTTGGTGTAGGATCTTGTTCTGTTCCATGGCTTGGTCTGCTTATCTCCCTAGCATGAGAATTTCTTGTGTGTTCTGGTGACTTGGCCTTCTGTTAGTCCTTTTTGGTTGATGGATTCTTTTTCCTATATGGAGAAGTAGGCGAAGGATCGATATTGGTTGAGATTTCAGTCATTTTGATGTTGATTTATGGCTACCCCATTCCGTCTTGTTCACATGTATCCATGTCATTCTTAGAGTTGTCATCAAGAGGTTGTGTTTCTCACGATGGTTGTGTTTCAAGTTGATTGATAAATACAGTGTCGAGAGTGGTCATAGCTTCCAAGCCACCTTCTTGGGGTTTTGGGACCAAATCATTAGAGGCTGGAGCGAATGTCTCCCCTAGTTCTTCCTCCTATGTGAATAGCACCGGGGTTATGTGTGAAGATTTCGAGCCTTCCTTGTCATCGTATATGGTGATTAAATCTATGAGGATAGTAGACATACCTATCCTGCTTGATGTTCTCACTGGCCTTCGTTGAGTTGTAGTTGTCACCAACGATCCTGCCTAGGGTGGCATAGGGCTATTGTTTTCTTGGATGGTAGTCTCTTCTGGTGGAACTGTTTTTGAGCCATTTAGTTCTACCTCATGTTCGTTTGTATTGATCGGGGTAATTCTCAAGGGTCCTACCAAAGGGTTAAGTGGGGTATCTTCCTTTAATATTTACATAGCTCTCATGGATTCTTCCAGTAACAATGTCCCCCTTTTATGTGCTTCTTCCGCTTTTGTTGCTCTGTTTTATTGTCTTACCCTAATGGATTCTTGAGTTGTGTCCTCTATTGTCTCAACTTGTTCATCCATGGTCACTTATTTGAATTTTTTCATACTAGGGTTAGCCCGTATATGGATCACTTCCTCCCAATATTGGGCACCCTCGGTAAATATCGCATCTTCGAAACTGTCATGAGCATATGGCCAACATGAGGATACTTAGACGTGTGCTGGAGTACCAAGCCTTTTGTATCATGTTTATGAAAATGACATGTGGGAAACCTATACTCAAGTTGACTCAATTCTTCGTGTTTCTCTTGTGCAGTGTCATTAACCATATAAAACCAATATGAAAACCATAGGATATGAAAGACCTCTTCTTATCCTTTACCAGAGAAGTTTTATAGCCTTGTAGGATGGTATGGTAACAAATATATCTCAATATGAGATGGTCCGACACATGAGCATGGAATATTTGTGGTGCACCAATAGCCCCGAACACTCTAATATAAGTGCTTGTTTCTTTGAAATACCAGTGGCTAACTTTAGATATCATATTTTTCGCTGTCGTCAAAAGCCTATGGAATTCTTTTCTAAAGATAATGAAGTGTATTCTGGTAAACTCATCACATATAATGGCATAGAATATTTTTTACCTATTCTCCCACAAAGTGTTGAAATAAATATGCACAGGTAACTCAACAACATGCCATCTTAAATCCATACATATGAAAACATTTCTTGCATAGATCATGCCCAACAGGTAAGATTCCATGTAGAAGAATGATGATTCTCCTTCTTTTGGTGTCTGGACCTATAGGATGTTGATACTCAGTTTTTTGGAAATAATGGCTCTCCAATTGAAATTGCTCCCAGAGATCGTTACGGTATATGCTAAGGGCATCCATGCTTCTTAAAAATTTGAGCAGTCCTTTTCTCCATAAAATTGACAGATCAAAGCCATTAAATACATATAGGGATCTCATAGGTTTATCATGTTGTAGCATCCATTTATCCTATTTGTGAACTTTTGATCCTCGTTCCACCACAAGGGTAGTAACTGGTTGTTGTTGTGAAGTTCATAAAAACTAACCACAAAATATGTATTTAGCCTCTCCTCAGGGTCTCTGAGTTTGCAATATTTTTTCACCTCTACTAGGAGAAATATACCAACACATTCACCCTCCTCATTTTTGACCATGCATTTCACCGTGTATACGTGGTCAATTATCCATCCTAGGGTTTTGATGTATGATGGAATTGGGGTCCAGCAGGCCACCCTCTGTCGATATGATCGCCTAATATTTGAGAAAACTTGGTCATCCAATACCCTAAAGTCCAGTTCGTTGTGAGGTCTAAAATATGGGTAATCTTCCTGACTGATTTTGTTATAAAGATCCCCCCAATGTGGGACCATTACATTAGATCCAGTGCTTGCCTCTGTCTCCTCGAACATTGGAGGCTGGGTAAACTGCTTCTTGGTTGAAATCCGGATAACTAATTTTGTCTTTGAAACAAAATCAAGCTCCCTTGCAGTAGCTAGTGTCAACCCTTCATCAATCTCTAATTATTTCATTTTGGGTGTTCTTGGTGAGCGTCTGGTCATCGACTTTCACGGAGGCATTTTCCTGCACAAAATTTTATAATGAGTTGCAACCCAACTTTGACAAGTGTTATTCGACACAGTCGTAAATTCAAACAATAAAGACAATGCTTACCTCTTCCTTACATGAAATAACATGGGCTTACAAGTAATTGAAGTGATACAATAAGTTGTAGCCTCTTTGATGCATTCTCTTGCTCCTTCGTCTTCTTGGGTGATCAGTGTTTTGCGAATGAAATACCATGCTTAGGAACAAACCTTGTAAATTTAAAAACCTACCTACATTTTTGCGTCGAGTCTTAAATTGAAGAGTACAAATGTGATATGTACAATCTATAACATAATCCACATCATGCTTAGGATTAAATATAAAGCAGGTTGGCAGCGTAGTAGCGTGTTATCTCATAATTCATCGACGAATTCAAATTTTGAATGTTGGTTAGCACGCGACGTTGTGGTATCGGTTGTGTGAAGTTATTATTTGTCTAACAAATCACAGATCCCATCCTTCACTCAGCTAGAGGTGTCCCATCAAATTACCCGAGCGTTTTTTCACTTCAAAGGAACTAGTATGATCGACATCGGGGATAAGCATGGTCTTTAAATGGACATCGTGGATCAGCCAGGATTTCCAGCGTCGTTGGATAAAGGTTCAATATAAACCCTATATTTTGGTGTCCTAGAAATTGGTCGGTATTTAATGGGTGCATCGGCTTCATCAGTTTGTCTTTGGCATTGCTTCGTTGGCACCTTTAGGAAAAAGTTTTGATGCCAACCCACACTGTCGTATAGTGATGATGTGGAAATGTTGACATGGATGTACAGATATTACACAAGGAACATAAAAATATGACATGAGAGGTTATCGAACAATACGGACTATCTACGCAGCACAAACACGTGACAGTTGATTTGACCTCTTCTGCGTGAGAAGCGTTTTTTTTTTTTTTCGACGTCAGTGATTTTCTTTAGACATAAGTTTCTAGATACCGCACCCTTTCTCCCTTTTCACCGATTCTGACGATACATCAATAATTTTTTTTTGTTTATTTTGTCAGTTTGTCTTGCAGATTTTGTCGATGCTAACGATACATCAACGATTTTTCAAGAACTGTTTTCACATACTAGAATCACTGATTGGCGCGCAACTCTTATATAAAACAAATTTTAAGTTGTGTGTACTTATTCTTTATGCCACTTTTACTTAGAGAAAATTTTCAATCCGTCAACAAACTTCAAACCAAACAAAATGTGATCGATGAAAAAACGTAACAATAACAAAATCCATTCATCCCAACAAAACTGACTCTATTCAGAAATGAAAAAATGGTACCCAAAAGAAAAAAAATTCAAAGTATTTTAGGGTGTGTTGAGTGCTCAAAAATGTGATCAGGAGTGGCATGATGATTCATCAAAGGAAGCTCCCAGAAACACCCATCCTAAGGGTGACCATCTACTTGAGTGCCCAAGTCCACCACCATCATTTAAACAAGGTAAAAGGCATATTTTCCAAATAAAATGTCTCATAATCGAAAATAACCTCTGATACACAAGCTTGGATGCCTCAAATATTGAAATGATACCCACCATCATACCTAACTTGTACCACATGGAGAAAGACCCAAGTGACATGTGATGGCAAGATGGTGTGGATGATGACCAAGTGTTGGGTCACTATGGTGGTGATGCAGGTCTTTAGCTATGAAAAAGGATATTATTGGTCATGTGGTCTCTCGTCACTCCTTTGACTTCTCTGAGATAGCCACGTCCTGGTGTTTATCTGAAATGGAGGATGAATTTGACTGAAAATCCTCATAGGAAAAACCCACATCCTCAAATGAATGGAACAAATTTGTAATCATATCATCACTAGGCTGCCACATATATGGATCATATGCATGCTCAACCTTCTTTGCTTCAGGGATACCCTCAACATTGTAAATGGGACCTGTGTGGATAATGAAGCATCTCACATCCCATCCCCGTCTTCCAACCTATATGAAATCATCAATGTGTCAATCATTCTCATCAGTGACATTCTTCATGATATCATTTGCATCATCGAGGCTAATCATTTCTTCATAAACAAGGGATGGATAAAGTGGAACACCCTTATTTGGGGTGTGGACATATTGTCTCTTTTCAGGACACCTCCTTTTCTTCTTAGCAAGTTCCTTCGTAATCCTATTGCTATGATGTATTTTCATGATGAGGGGCTTAACCCTCAACAAATGGTGGAAATGATCAAAGGAAAATTCCTCGTCCATAGATTTTTTTCTCGGGCCAGTGGAAATTCATCAAGATTTTGTGGTTCATCATAGTTTTCCTCTTCTTGATGGATATCTTCTTGAAATAAAAATGCCCTCAACTCATCAATTGGCTCCAATGGATAGGATCTCTCTCGGAAAACATCCTAAAGATCATGAATGGTGTCTTCCACTTGTTGGGATTGTGGTTCGAAGTGATTGAGAAATGTGTGGACAAGGATGGTCAAACCCCTTGGGCTAATGTGCTTAATAGATTTTCTATGTTTCTCATTTAGTGATATCAAGAATGACTCTGTCAGTTCATATTCCTCTTCCAAACCATACCAATCAAGAAAGTCAACAAATTCGACGACATGTGTAACAACTGAGCATGGATCACCATCAAATTTTGGGATATTACTACATTCTTTAAGCAAATGATAGTTTGATTTCCCCATGGTTCATCAATAGAGTGGCCAGATGAATCTGAATTGAGCTCACCAAAGGGATGAAGATGATAAAGGAAGAAAGGTAGATTCGGGAAAGGTGTAGTCGCCAAAAAAAATCCAAGAGAAGCTCATCAAAGGGGTGAAAGGAAAAGGGAACGTCTCTTAGTGGAGTCATCGGGAAAGCAAAGGGATGGAGGCTTTGGGAGGGAATCTTGTAAAAGTGTCACTAGGGCATGAATATGATTCAAAATCCTCCCCGACAATGGCGCAAAAATTTTATAGCATAGTTTGTAGGTTGGGAAAATCCCTACCCAACCACAAACTCAAGTGCTACAACTAGGGAATCCTACACCCAATGTCACCTCGATGTATGTCTCGCACTTGAACTGTAACTAGATCACTCTAGGGAAGTGATCTCAATGAAACTAGGGAGAATGAGATATAGATGGATGGAGATGAAAGTGGAACCCCTAGAAGTCAAAACTAAGTGGAGTGAGATGTGGAAAGAGATTCCTTGTAAATCAAGTTATTGTTGCCTCAAATATGTAGTACTTCTCTGGATGATTGTACCTACCCGAGACACAAAGAAAGACACCTTGTAATGTTATATGTTACTATGGATAAGAAAGTTAAGATTTTTGTCCCTAATTTGCAGCAGTAGATGACAATTTATATCAGCAAATGAAATATCCAAATCAGCATGTAAAGCACAAGATAAATTGGAAATATCATCAATGAGTTTAGAAATCAATTATGTCTTGAATATAGCACTTTAAGACTGAATAAATCAAGTTGTTATAAAATAATTTTCTGCAGTAAATTACCATCGTTATGGCTGAAGCATTCAATGACATGCAATAGCAAAATTAACCATATAAAAGTGCCCAAAATTACCGTAAAAGTGTGCACTAGTTAGTACATTAGGTGAGTGACGTTAGAGAGAATTTCTAGGGTTAGTTTGTGAGATAAGAGAGAGTTAGCAGCTAGGGTTATGCATCCCTAATGGCTATAGGTTAATGTTTATAAAAAAAATCAAAGTAGTGGGAGAAGAGGGACACCTCAATGAGGCAAGAGAGCTCAAGGCTCAAGGAACACTTCTCCAAATAGATAAACTTGAAACTAGCAAAATTCACTCTTCCCAAGGCAATGATTTTATATCTCCAATGCAATGAACAAATGACTAGTACCTTTAAATATTGGGTTAACGGAGTCAAGTAAATGAACTAGAGATTCTACCTCCTTGGGGGTGTAAACCCTCTTACTCCCCAAGGCAAGTATCTCTAGTTAGGGTTTGAAGATTAGGGGTGTAAATCCTCTTACTTGATCAAACAAACTTCAAGCAATAAATGATGAATACTAGAGTGGGGGTGTAAATGCTATTACTTCCCACCTAGATCCTAGCACAACAATCCTTGACTTGAAACAAATGATACCATAAGAGTAAAAACCATACCAAATCAAGAGATGATAAGATTATCCACCATAAAATATAGAAACAATCTTTCCAAGGCTAGCACCTCACTCCTCCATCAACCATTCACCAAATATAGCTATAAAAAAGTGCACAAGAGACAAATATGCCAAGTATAACGGAAATTTTAGTCCAAGTTCTCTCACAATGGAGAGTTATGTCTTCTTCAAAATGAGATCTTAGGATCTCTATTTATACAAAATGTAGCTAACATAGTTTGTCCACATAATGTTAGAGAAAACACAATATTAGGGGTCAACAACCCTAATCTTTCCCCTTTTGCAAAATAATATTAAACAATTCATCTAAAATTTCACTTTTGCACAAATTAAACCCTAATTTTACATGGACGCCACCCCTTTAGGGGACGTTTTGACACTTGGAACAAGTTGTTGGTGTTGTAGAAGCAATGATAAGGCTCCAAAGGCCACATGTCAATCGTTTAGGAAATCTCTTCATGGTCAAGGCCTCATCCTTGTCAAAACTTCCATGTGTCAATGAGTGGTAACACCACCACCAAACCCTAGCCCCCAAAAATGACATCATGCCCTAGGAGGTGACATTTTTCCTCTCCTAGGAAAATCATTTGGCAAGTGAAGCATGGGCTAGGTCCATCTAGCTTCCCTCTAGGCCTCCAAAGGAATATCTCTCTCATTGGAAATGTGTTCCTGTGTCATCCATCCTGTGGGATGCTTGTCCCCATGGAAGCCCAAGCTAGGCTTGTTCTTCCAAAATTGGCCACCAACCTGTACCTACAAGAAAAATGGATATGCCCTACAAGGATATCAAGTCAAAGAATCATGATGAGTGAATCAAGTCAATAAAAGATCCATCAAAGCATGTATACCAATACTACATCATACAAACATGTGCCTAAGAAACTAGACATTTTTCCAAGTTTGGTTGTGGGAAGGTTGGTATCATACTCTTTTTCAATGGATCAAACCCCTAAGTCTAGGAAAAACCATATGTGAGTCATGTGAATGAAGTGGAATGGACGGGGAAAGTAATCAATGGGCATGGTGTTCATGATATGCAAGGGTCAATAGTATCTCATTTATGGGTTCCTTTGTGGATGGTGTGTTTCACCTTCGTCCATAATGCATTTTTCCAAGCCCATCAATTTCATTTTATCTTTATTTCTATTTATTTTATTTCAATGTAGCATAGGGTGAGTTGGAGGCCACTAACCTGGCATGGTGACCAGATAACGACATTGTCACCCACAAGTACTTTCATGGAAATGAGAAAGTTGGCTCGTGATGAGACCCCCTTTCGCTCAGCCATGCAACTGAGAGCCATTACCCTGGTGTGGTGGCCATAAATGGTAATTTCATACTGTTAGATACCCATGGATTTTATAGGTTGGCTCATGATGATACCTCATATACACTACTGACCCTTTAAGTTTTTTTACTTATTCTTTTCATGGGGTCCTTAATTTCTCGTGGAGAAGATTTTTACTTCTTTCTTAGGATCCCCTAGGAAAAGCATCTGGAAGGTTCTTCTATTAGGATTTTATATTTTTCCATCTAACTCCCCTCTGGGCCTTTAGCCCCTTCTTCTCATGAAATGAGGAATGGTCCCTTCTAGGGTCACTCTAGCCCAAAATTCCAAGAGATGGTTTCATGAGGGAAAAGAGTGATATAAAGTGGTAAGTATGATCGGGAGTGGCACAATGATTCATCAAAGGAAGATCCAAGAAACACCCATCCTAAGGGTGACCATATACTTGAGTTCCCAAGTCCACCACCATCATTTAAACAAGGTAAAAGGTATGGTTTCCAAAGCAAATGTCTCATAATAAAAAATAACCTCTGATACACAAGCTTGAATGCCTCAAATATTAAAATGATACCCACCATCATACCTAACTTGTACCTCATGGAGAAAGACCCAAGTGACCTGTGGTGGCAAGCTGGTGTGGACAATGACCAAGTGTTGGGTCACTCTAGTGGCGATGTGGATCTCTAGTTGTGAAAAAAGATATTGTTGGTCATGTGGTCTCTCGACACTCCATATTTGCAACCTGTGGGCCTCAAGACATAATCTCCTTAGTTATCCACAAAATGGGGATAAAATGGAATGTATCACAATTTTGCAAAGCATGGACTCTAAAATAAACACTTGTTATTTAATGACACACACACATAGACATGCATGCATTGATGATTTTGATTAATGGGCCTTATGAATGAAAAATGAAATGATAGGTTGTTTATTTATTTGTATGTTTGTCAATGGTTGTGATGGTTTTCATGCTTATCTATATGTATAGTTTTCTTTCATATTTATGAGGAATGTATTAAATGCCAATCTAGAATTTGATTTACAATATGATCTACAAAGTTATTGAGACTTCTAGAAACATGAATTAATTTAACGGGTTAAATGATCTAACCAATTATCTAACTCACAAATACTTTCTAAATAGGCAAGGGTCATAGACTTGGTAATAATTATTCAACATATGTACATTTTAAAATGCATTTCTTACAGAGTATATGTTGATTGAATACCATAATGCATTGTTGTAAATCACTCAACAGTCAATGAATGGATGGATTTGGTATAGGGATGAATTAGAAAAGTATGGTAATATCTAGATAGAGATAGAATCTTAATTTTATACACTTATAAGCTTGTTCCACATTGTAACATTTCTCCTTCTTTATAATATGAATGCTAACTAATAGTAAATCGATG
>ML785402.1:454321-467018 GCA_009831015.1 Picea engelmannii
TGTAATGAAGTTATGGGTGGGTAAACTTAGGGTAGTGTTTTAGTTTTGTTTATATATATATATATATATATATATATATAGTTTACGTTTTTGTTTTATTGTTTTGTTTTATTATAATTTGTTTTAATTTTTTTAATTTTTGTTTATTTTTATTTATTTTTATTTTAATTTTAATATATTTTATTTATGTTTGTTTTTGTTTTAAAAGTTTTATATTTTGTTTTTTTAATTATTTTTGTGTTTTAATATGTTTTTTTATTATTGTTTTGTGTTTTATTTTTATTTTTTTAATTTTTATTTAATCTTTAATTAATAAAAAACTAACCTAGTTACTAAACTAACTTAATTATTAATTAATTAATTAATTATTAACTAGTTTAGCCTAGTTTAACTGCACTAATTTTATTGCTAACCTTTATTAATCTATTATTCTTTTTAGCCTAAGTTTGGTTTACGCATGGATGGGTGGTGAGTGGGATGTAGTCGACTGAACAAAAGAACAAGGGAGTGAGGGTGCAGGTGGATGAAGGATGCAACAGGGTGATGGAGGATCAGGCGAAATGAATGGAGGGGAGAAATGGGATCAACTGAGAAAGACTTCGTCATCATGAGAGAAACGCCAAATCAACAGTCGAAGAATCGAGTTACCTATGATTATAGGACCCTAACATAGGCTCCACCTGGGGATGGCAGCTCTTTCAAGAGGTGTCAATAATCTCAGATCTTTGAACATGAAGACCGGTGCTTTATCCATTGGGTTGATCCCAAAATCTTATTCTGCAACCTGTATCTATTTTGATCTTGCAACTGAAACCAAATTAAAATGATCGTTGCTAAAAAAGAGATGCTCGGAATGCTGAGCTTATTCACTTTTTCCTACCTACCCTATGCTATTGATAATTTTGTCATTCTAAATGATACAATAATGCCAGTGCATCCAGTCAAGCAACTGCTCTACTAGCTCTACTCTTTCAATATTTTCAATCAATATCAAAAATAGAACTTCCATAGACATCATGAATGCTTCCATCATGATCTTCATCACAAGGGGATTGATAATCAAACATATAACATAAAAACTGGAAATGCATTGTGGCTCTGTGATGAACAATTTCTCCATATAAATAGCCACTGGATCAAGATAAACTTGACCTATTACTGGATATTCAAATTTAACCAACTCAAATTCATGATTTAATGTTGTAGTTGTGTTATTTTGATCCTCATGCACTTCCAGACATGGCTGCAACTTTTCTTATGGGTTCTGAAATGATGCTTCTGTTGAACACACCCCTGTAATTGACTGCCTGATCATGTCAATATCATAACATCTTTTCAGCTCATGACTGGCGAATGAAGAATGATTTTGACCACACAGGTCATCCAACTAATCAGCTATTGGATCTTGAAAAGACTGACAAGACTGTTGCATTGATTCAAATGAAATTTCATGACTTTTTATGTATTTATCCTTCAACACTTGTTCAAGAGTCTCCTTCAAAATTTGAAATGAATTATAATCTAATGGGACAGAATTACATTCTACTGTTTCAAATCTTGTTTCGAGCTCTGGACTTCCATCTGGACTTAGAAAATCAAGGGAAAATAGTGACTATGATTTTGGGTCTAAAATAGATCCCATGTCATCAATGACATCCTCTATTGACTCATCATAAAAAAAAAATTCTTCACTATTTACAACTTGCCTAGAGTTTCTTTTTAGAAATTGAAAAAATGAGAAACATAAGGGCAAAGATTTTTCCCTTACTCTGAAATTTTCTGCATTTTCCTCATCGTTGTCATGATTGTTGGGTAGAGGTTGATTGTCATATTTGAGATGTAATTGATCTTCTTCCTGGCAATGACATGATATTGGTTGTTTTGAACAATCAACATCTATTTCAACCTCATGATCATCATCATACTAATCACACTTGGGTAGATTATGCCAGTAACAAAAGTCATCAAACATCCACATTATATCAGTTGATGTCTCTTCAACAAGATGAGTTGGAACTTCATCTTCAATTGTATTGTGAATTGAATACATGAAAGAATCATTATCCAAACCATGGTACCAAGGGTGAGCTGCAAAATGTTTGGGAACTGTGAGCTTTTCTTTCTCTAAAATCAATGGAACATGATGTCTTTGGACAACAAGATCTTCTTTCCTATTGATCCTCTACATCATCTCTTCCATGGCGCTGGCCAAAACGTCCAGTTTAGCTTCTGATGACTTCATTTTCTCCTTTTATTTGTTCTTTACCTTTGACCTTTTGATTAGCAAGTTGGCCTCCACATCAGCTGCAATGTTCTGCATTTCTTCAAGTGTTGCAGTGTTCCTTTCTCTCAATTGGAATGCCATCTCAAGATCAAAGGAATCTAGGTATTGCAAATGAGTTGATCCTGGGGGTGGCCTTATATCATCAGACATTGCATGATATACCTTATTGAACCTTGTTGAAAACTGTTGTACGGTTTCCCCTGGTTGTCTTTTTAAATGGTCATACTCTTCAAGGATGAGAAAGACATTTCTCATGATCACCCATCGATCTAGAAAAACTTGCACAAACTGATGGAAAATGTTAATGCTTTCATATGGGATATTTTTAAACCATTTCTTAACTTTACATTGCAAAGACAGGGCAAACATCCTTATATATACATCGTCAGCTTCAACCTCATAAAGGTCAAGAAAATCTTCAAACCTCTGGATGTGTTTTTCAACTGTAATATTGGCATTCTCTCCATCAAACCTGGGTAGATTATTGGTATAATTTGCAAGGAAGTCATGGAGGATATGAGGAAAATATAGGGGTTTTTATCTATCTGGGATTTTGACAGGTACAAGAGGTGAAGCAAGAGGCTTACAACCATCCATAGCTTTAGCAAGAGTAGGAGATAAAGCAAGAGGCTTATGTCTCACTAGGACTTCTACAGGTGCATCTGGGATGTGCACAGGTGTATGAGTATGTACATAATATACAATTGGGGATATGATCTCTTGAGGCTCATTAGTTTGTAGATGATTAATGTAATCTTCAGAAATATACTTTTGATCAGGCTTAGAATAAGACAAAACATAATTGCAGATAAAACCAAATATTTCTTGAATGTAATTTGAGCTTGAGTACCTGGTCTTTCTAGGCTGCTTGGCCATGCTTTAGGTTCTTCCTCCAGTGGAGTCTTTGAGTTGGCACTGTCTGGAGATAATTGGAGTCACCAGGTGAATGATCTCAGCGTTCTTGTGTCTGGTCATTGTCCACCATCAGTGATCAGATATGGAGCTTTGAAGTGTACTATTGGGTTTGATCCCCAGTATGGTCTCCATTCTATTAGCACTCTGTAATTTTCCCAAGGCTGTGAAGGAAGTCACAGAGGCAACATCAAAACTACTTAGAGTCAGGGATCTAGCCCTCTAAGACTCAAAGAGGGATCTCTCTATAAAATTTAGATTTGTTTGAAATAGGATATTAGGCTAGTGATGCAGAACAGGGTTTGTTTTTTATTTGAGGTGTTTGGCTGAATGATTGCTTTAGAATCCCATTAGGCTATGGGGTTTGTGTCAAAAATTAAGGTCAGATAAACATCTTTTAAAGGGATTCTTTAAAGGGTGAGATAGCCAAGATACTGGATCGATTAAGATAAAATGTGATGGAAATATAGAACAGGTGAGAGGTTTATTTAAGTAAAGAAGCATTCAAGAATTTCTTTAACTCAAAATCAGAAGAATAACATGCAGACTGATAAAAGGCCAGATACAGAGTACCCGAGGTAAATTATGTTCTTTAAATTCCTTTTAACAATTGGAATTAGAAAACAAGGTGATAACAGAGTAAGAAAACATTAACATAGCAAGAAAAACATCACCAATGTCCAGACGCAAGAATCCTATGCATCAATTCCTTTGTATTACTGGTGGATCTAAAAAATTATAGAGAACAGCCTTTCTGGGTGCAATGATCAACCCATTTTACATTAAAATCATATGAATAAATAGGAGAGATCACCCAACAAGTTTTTTCAATCAGATTTAACCGCCTCGGCCAAAAATAGCCACAAATCCCCAAAAATATGGAACTGTCCGCCATGAAAGACGGGCTGAATTTCTGCGAAAAAGAGGTCAAATCGGACATTTGTTTCTACTTAATTATGACACCTGGGAAAAACTTGAAGGAGGTTATTATATATGGGCATGTGCTGGACAAAAAACTCCTTCGGTTTCGCCAAATTCGCCTCCATCTCACCGAAACACCTCCCGCAAAACCAGGACTGCAATAGGAAAATGAAAAACTGAAAAAATGGGCCTTGAATATGGATTCTATTCTCCCTGCTCATGGAACTGTGAAACAACTAAGAGAGGTTTTTGTTCTTCATCCTGTTATGGAGAAAAACCTCTCTTGGTTTCTCAAAATTCGTTTTCGTTTTCCTGAAACTAGTTTCGAAAGAAGACATACTGAACAGGAAAAAAACGGGGGGGGGTTCTGATGGAATGTGTAGCTGACACCTGTCCGAAGGTGGTTTTGTAATACAACCTCATTCCGGACCCCCCCCCCCCTCGTTAAATTTTAGATGGTGAGGGGGGGTCCGGAATTTTTAATATTCGTTGATTTAAAACGATTGTTTTTATGTGGGGTGTGATGTAATGAAGTTACGGGTGGGTAAACTTAGGGTAGTGTTTTAGTTTTGGTTATATATATATATATATATATATATATATTACGTTTTTGTTTTATTGTTTTGTTTTATTATAATTTTTTTTTAATTTTTTTTAAGTTTTGTTTATTCTTATTTTGTTTTATTTTAATTTTAATATATTTTATTTATGTTTGTTTTTGTTTTAAAAGATTTATATTTTGTTTTTTTAATTATTTATATGTTTTAATATGTTTTTTTATTATTGTTTTATGTTTTATTTTATTTTTTTAATTTTTATTTAATATTTAATTAATAAAAAACTAACCTAGTTACTAAACTAACTTAATTATTAATTGATTAATTGATTAATTAATTAATTATTAACTAGTTTAGCCTAGTTTAACTGCACTAGTTTTATTGCTAACCTTTATTAATCTATTATTCTTTTTAGCCTAAGTTTGGTTTACGCATGGATGGGTGGCGAGTGGGATGTAGTCGACTGAACAAAAGGACAAGGGAGTGAGGGCGCAGCATGGATGAAGGATGCAGCAGGGTGATGGAGGATCGAGTGAAATGAATGGAGGGGAGAAATGGAATCAACCGAGCCACACTTCGTCATCACAAGAGAAACACCAAATCAACATTCGAAGAATCGAGTTACCTATGATTATAGGACCCTAACAGCATATACGACGACGCTCATCATGAGAAGCAGAGGTAGGGAACTTCAAATTATGGAGATAGACTAGTATATCTCTGTACCAGGGGTTCGAGGATGCGATAAAAAACATGTCTCCTTTGATAGGTGACTCCTCAGGTATAAAATCTCCTGATTTGACCAGAAGTTCCGATATGAGTTCCGCAAAGACCAACGACTTTTTGGACTTCAAAAAAACAAAATCCAAGTCGAATTCCTGGAGGATAACTATCCATCTACTGATATTTCCACCTATCACACATCATGTCAACACGTATTGAAACAGATTCACAATGACAATGAAAATGGTCTTGCAAAACAAGATGTAATGATGGAACCATTGGACAGCATGAACTGATGCCAACACAAGTTTTTCAATGTGGGAATAATTGAGTTCTGGTCCAACCAAGCCTCGACTTAGGTAATAAATCACATATTCTGAGAGAAAATCATCCCCATGAACCAATACCATACCAATGGTCGACTCTGCAACGACCAAGTACAATAAAAAATATTTATTATAATTGGGTGGCCGAAGTAGAGGGGTAGATGTGAGGGTGCGTTTCAATGCTTTGAAAGAGCACTGAGAGGCTTCATCCCAATGAAAAGGAACGTCCTTCTTCAGTAAAAGCATAAAACCCTTTGTGATCTCAGCATAGTTCGTGATGAAACGTCGTAAAAATTTTGCCTTTCCATGTAGGCTCTAAAGCCGAGGGATTGTGCACTAGGGAGGCAATTGAACTATTGCCTCAACCTTTAGAGGATCGACCATGATCCCTGTTTTTGAAACTATGAAACCTAACAGACGACTCGATGTTATGCAAAAGCTGCATTTTTTTGGATTCAAGCGGATCTGGTAGTAGCGACATCACTCAAAGATAAGTCAGAGGTGTGCGAGAAGGTTAGCTCTCTTGCGAGATCATGATGTTAAATCATCGAGATATGTCTCGACTACGTGTTTGAGATCGTGGAAATCAAAAGACATGGCTCACTGAAACGTAGCTCCAGCATTTTTCAGACCAAAAGGCATCTTTGGATAAGCGAATGTACCCCATGAACAGATGAAAGTGGTTTTGTGTTGGTCTTCGGGCTTGATCTGTATCTGATTGTATGCTGAAAAACCATTCATGAAAAAAAAGGCCTCGCAGCCTGCGCATTCATCAATTATCTGGTCAATAAATGGTGTGGGGAAATCATCCTTTGGATGGGCCTTGTTCAAATCACGGAATTCCATACATACATGAATCGTACCCTATTTTTTGTTGACTGGAACGGGATTTGACACCCATTGAGTCAAATTGACAAGGTAGATGAAACCAGCTTAGAGTAGTTTCTCTACTTCAGCCTTAATAGTTGTTGCTTTCCTAGGATTGAGTAGACGAAGCTTCTATCGGATCGGCTTAGCATCAGGATATGTTGTTATTTCATGTTTGACGATTCTTAGATCTATGCCTGGCATTTCCTCGTAAGACCAGGAAAAAACGTCACAGAATTCTTTAAAAAAATACGTGTAGATTTGAATCTCTTCAAGGGAGAAGTCCACTCTGACGAAGATATTCTCTACAACGCCAGGGATTCTGTAGATATCAATAGGTATCATTTGAGCAATGGTTTCCATATTTCCTTCAGTGTAAACAGTGTGCATAGCCAAAGGGTTGATATGAAAATCCTTATCTCCAGTCATAGTCAGAGTGAATTCACCTGCTTCAATTCTTCTTAACTCTAGGAGGAAGTAAGATCTGTGATGAAGATCATCCGAGGGTCTGTCCGGACTAGTCATTGCCTCAATAATCACCTCGTCTGAGGGCAAGACTAAGTCTAAAGAATCAGTATCAGCAAGGGAACCTTGAGCCCATGTAGGCTCGAGAACCGGATCCAAATTATATGTGGGAGTCAGACCAAGGTTGGTGAAATCTTGTTAAACTATAGAGTATGAAACTTCTGCCATGGTTCCCTGTCCCTTCCATCGTGGTTGATGGGGAAGGAAGAGTCCACCGATCGTTAAAGTAAGTCGTGCGAAACAACGATATTTGAAATATTCCAACCCTAGGCTAGTCGGGGAGACTCGATATGTGGTGGACAATGCCGATCGGAGGTGAGTAATCAAAGGTACCCATCAAGGGTGGGAAAAAACCAACCCCTACATTGACGATGTCAGGCTGAGGGTTATCAATCATCAGGACCGTGGATACCCCCGATGAAGGGTCAGGACGAGAGAAGGATAATTGATCAATGGACACTATTCGACCTTCGTGTGGAAACAACAAGACTGGGAAAACTGTCACGACCACTTCTTACATAGAGTAGTTCCAACTCCTTCAACCTCGATGCACATTGTCTTCCCCCCTAACTGGATGGGAAAAGAGGGGATGATTCCATGTGGTTAGAATGAATGACCATTGAAATTGGTAAGGAGAGTAGGTGACAGAGACAAAATGGGTTGGCCAATGGCCTTCTAACACACCAAAGACATCACGCATGTTGAGGCATCCTCATCAACCACCGTGCAGAAAATGTTCTGAGTAAAAAAATTTGTGGTGTAAGCCACTACTATCCGAAATGCTACGTGGTACGGAAGACGAGGTTTTAAGTCGGTCGTATCAAGCATGATTGTTCCCAGATTACAAGTCTCAGCAGATTCTAAGGAAGCTAACAAATCCTTTCTCTGGGAAGGGAAGCTCTTGAGGACTTCCAAAGTTGACATTGCACAAGGGGTTTGTGACAAATCCTCCACCACAGAGTAGTTCTATGCGTCCCTTGCATTTGGGTTGTGGGAAGCTTTATTGAATGCACATTTGGGGATGCATGTCATTATTTTTCCTGACATATTCTCAATCTGGAGAGGAAGAGATGGGTTTTCCGCTTCTTTACCCTTCTCATAGGTGTTTGGCATTCTGTAGTCGCATGTCCTAGTCATTATGTCAACGCTACCTTTCATCATGTACACATTCGCGGATGAAGGATTACTCAAATATGGACGGGGTCCCTGACTGCCCCCTTCCATGCTCGAAGAGGCTTGAGTTAGATTTTTCCCATGTGGAAATGGGTTTGTTAACACGGCAAGCTACTGCTGTGCCAATAACTTCTGGGCCTCCGCAAGCCGAGGGCACTGGTGAGTCGGATGGTCTTCCTTGAAAATATTACATGGATACTTCGACTTATTCTTTTCAGTGTTTCCCTCGCCAACATTATCGGTAGGTTTCTTATCCCCCTTACCCTTCTTTCGTTGTTTCTTATTTCCATCAAGTTTTTGGCTAGCCTTCAGGTTTATCGATTGAACACTATGTACATCTGAATTTTTGGTAGGGGGAACAATTGAACCAGCGGTTTGACTGGTTGTTTTCTATTGTATCGACAATTGTTGCAATTGATTTGACAATTGATCAGCGGGCTCTGTTTGCATGGAACCAACAATACCATCGGCATGTGGCCCAGACCTCTATCTAGTCTTGTCAAGTATCGACCTTGGTGCATCTGGAAAAACTTCATAAATTAAACCAGACTGAGAGTAAATCATCTCTATCTATTGAGCTCTCATTATTACTTCTTCTTTTTAAAAGACCCCCGAAGTTGTGACGTCTTTAGACAACTGAGGTACCAAAGACTTAAGGAACCACTCTAGCAAGAATGTTGGTGGGACTGGCACTTTTATCAAACTCTTCCGGCATCTCCATTCTCAGATGTGATCTGAGATATGGTCCACTTTTTTCTGCTCAAAGTTGGCCAGCAATTCAGTGTTGGCATCGTATCTCATAGGTAATTGGAAATGGTTTAAGAAATCCATTTCCAATTCATTGAAGGAAGAGTATCTTGAGCGGTCAAGCTCGATGTACCATTTCGCAACACTCCCAATGAGAGTGCGTTGAAACAAATGAAACTGGATGGAGTCATCTCTCAATGAGCTGGACAAGCACCATAGATGGAAGGTAGTCACATGATCGCCTGGATATTCCTTAGGCTTGTCCTCAAACTTTAGGATGTCCGAAGGAAACTTGGTCGGCATAGGAGGACAATGTGGATCATGATAGATGGGTTCATTTAATAACCTTGTCAAGTCTAGCAAGTGCATATTCGCTAGAAATGGTAATTTGGGTTGTTGATTATAACCAGGGACAGAAGGAGCCTAGAGTTTGGTTGGCACCAGGTTTCCAGGAAAAGTTAGGTTGTTGGCCAGGGTTCTGGTAATAACCATGGTGGTGACCAGTGTACGGATTCTGCACTTTTTGATATGTCATTGGTTGATTCCCATAATAGGACGTAAAGGGTTGGGTTTGTGTCACATTCCAAGGATTTTGGGAAGGATTTCCCCCTGTCGATCCGACGGGCATAGGTGTTGAGCCTTTCCCGGGGTTCCATTGACTATGGAAGGGGTTTCCCCCAGTAGGCATCCCTGAAAAGGGAACTAATCCCTGCCATGGATTCCAAGGTCCTTGTGAGGAAGGAATTCCTAAGTTTTCCCCCTGTGCAAGAATAGTACCCTGTACAGGATTTTTTTTTCCATAACCGGGGTTGCCCCCGGCCGAGACGAAAACTGAAGAGAAAGCGTTTTTACCAAACACGTCGAACAAAGAGAAAATTGTTGAACCTACCAGTATGCTATAAGAAGGTAGTCCTTAACTCCCTACTCCAAACAAACTGTAGCTTACGTTCAGCTCGATGGAATGTTGGTGAGCACCAGTGAGCGAAGGGGACAAAGGAGGTATATGACCCCCTCTGTAAGGGAAAGCATTATAGGGAGCTGAAGTTCCCCCCATAGATCCTTGCAGAGGAGAGTTGGAGCTCCCTTCTCGAGACCTAAATTCTGTAGAGTGGAGTAGGAAAGTACAGTGCTTGAACCAAAGCCAGGCATCCTATATGAGAACAGAGGGCCTGTCACACTCTGGGTGAAAGGAGAAGTGATCGTTGTTATCACTCCAAGAAAATCTTTGAGGTTGTGGATCAAAGATGCTTGGTAACTTAAGGTAAACTTGTTTTTGTATTTTGTATGTGTGGATCAATGGGATAACTCAATTACAGTACAGTATTCGGACAGTCAAAGTGAGAATCAAATGAACCAGTGATCTCAAGGATCAATAATCAGATGATAGCTTTAAAGTGGGTGAGAAAGCAATGTTTTTAAATCAGATACAAAATGTAGGGTTTAATAAACAATGATAAGAAACTATTAAGCAAGTTATGAATTGACTAATGAGATGAAATTCATTCTGTAGTTAAAACAACTTGAAAAACAGTACAGAAGGAAATATGAGAATCTGATATCAATAGAGAGAGAAAACGGTGATTTGTATTATCATATCAAAAAGCTTGTTTACAATATAGTATATTTCTGTATCTAGAATCAAACCCTTCCTCTATCAAAATGATATGTATTTATATATTTTACAACATATCTCAGATCCTAGAAAAATGGATCTAGATTTCTAAATATAGAAAACAAAACACAAAACCAATACACTAAGATAATTAAATCTAGTTCCTTTAGATCGAATTGTTTTCAAAGATTGTCTCCGACATCTGGTCTCCTTCATTTGTTGTTTCTCTAATGTGTCATGTTAGCAACATTTCTTGTCTTTGGTATTGGGATACATAGGTCTTCAGGTTTCCCGAGGAGCGCCCAAGCGCAGCGCATAAAGGAAGTCCTTTTCGGACTTAAAATCAAGCGAGCGGTCAGTTCGTTCTTCAGTGGAACGAATCCAGCGACAGAGAAGAACAGTGGTTGATGGGAAATCGCAGATTGACCGAGTCACGCCAAGTATAACACAAAAATGTTTTCAAGGGGCATCAATCATGATCAGTATAGGCGCAAAAGTTGTTTCGCGAGCTCGGGGTTCATGAGTTTAAATGGCGGACCATATCCCTTCGGTTGCGCGAGTTTCCGAGTTACGAAAAGCAACCGGAGAAGGTCAACCATCGTTGACCATCGCATCTCAGGACTTCACAAAGGGAGAATGCCAAAGTCTGATACTCCAACTCGCGAGGTCACGAGTAGTGAAAGGCACGAGTACTTGGGCCCTAGCCAACGACTACATGTGGAGAGCGCTGACCAAAGAGGGAGCTTTCCCGCCTCGCCATCTCGGGAAGCAGGAGTTGAAGAAGAGGAACCATGGGTCTCTGACCCACGAGTCATGAAATGAAAGGTGCCCAAAGGCGGGCCCGCATTATTTAAGGAGCAGTCTCAGCCATCCATCTAAAGAGGACACCTGGCGCGTGATTAGGCTCCCCACCTTCTCGCCCATCACGATTTCGAAGCTCAAGAAACAACTCCCTCATATCCCCGATGCGCAAAGTGATGAGAGTGTCCAAGACCTGGGGCCCACAATAGCGTCGGGTGAATTTTGGACCGTCAGATCTAGAGGGATGTGTGGCCCCAGATTAAGTCTCCTTGGCGTTTCGCTCATTGCGTTTTCAAGAAGTAGGGATCAGCCCCTTCCTATTCACGAACGCCGAAATCACATTTGAAAGTAAGCACAGGGTCACAGCCCGCGGTCACTGAATAAATAAAAGAGTTGCGTGAAAGGGGGGCAAAGGCGTCGAGTTTCAGTCACAGAGAGGCTCGTCACAACCTCCAGTTGCCATAGGACCCGACCTTGATCCTGGTCTTCTCTTGGAGTAAATGAAGGCAAGGAGGGGTGGTTGAGACCTCTCTTCATTCATTAAGTCTGAAGTATGGAGGGTCTGGTAAGTGGTCCACTCGAGGGGGTCCTGTGTACCCTTTCTTTCAAAAAATCCATGCCGAGTCCTCAACTAGCCGGAGGAGGCCTGCACACGCTAACTCGACAGTTACTGATTCAGCTACTCCCCCTACGAGAGCCATGCGCAGTTAAGATGGTGTCTGACAAATAATATCAGTATGAGTTTGACTGAAAAGACACCAAGCCTTGGGCGACTAGGCACGCCTCTGTTAGGTGTTTTTTTCTAAGTATATAAACTTAGTCTTTGTATTTTGCAAAAGATTGATGGGAGAGCAAAGCTCCCGATTGTAAAGTTTTAACAAATATCTTAGCTCTGGTTATGCATCTATATGTAAGATTTCTTGTTTAATTGCAGACAGTCTTTCTTTTCCCGTCTAATTTTTCATCTTACACTAAGAGAGTTCGTGATCGAATGATTCGCACGAATTGTGGCATTTATGTTATGATAAAGGGTTTATTGTGGCATTATTGTTCTCTCTGGTTTTCTGTGTTTGAGCGTAAGAAGATCTTGCATTTAGATGTTTTCTTCCACAGTCTGTTAGGAACCTGATGTTTATAACAGACCCTTGCATCTCTCTGATACAAGTCTTCCCCCTACTCACCCTTACTACAACTCACTGTCTGGAGTTATCTAAGACCTCACTTGCCCATGCATGCCTAGCTTAGTTTC
>ML785403.1:8700-19375 GCA_009831015.1 Picea engelmannii
TCCTAGAAAGGTTCTTCGCCACTTTATGATAATCCCATGATTACTATGAATATATAGGTGCGGAGACATTGCCGAACTTATGCAATGACATGCCCAAAATAAGAGAACTGATGGAAAACAATGACATGTGCTTGATTCTAAGATGTGGATCAAATTTGATAATGGATGGCCTAATTTTGCTCAAGATCCTTCTAATATAAGGTTGGGTTTGGCTCTAGATGGGGTGAACCCATTCTCAGATCAAAGTACTAAATGATTGACTTGGCTAGTGTTTTTAATAAATTATAACTTGCCTCCATTGTTAGCAACTACACCATTTTTCTTAATTCTATCATTGATTATACTAGGAAAGAAAAGTGTGACTTCAGATACAATCGATGCTTATTTAGTGCCATTATATTACGATATAATGGAATTGTGGACATAAATTGAATCAATTCAATATTTAAGGGATGGTCATTCAATCAAAATCACTTTAAAAGCTTCCTTATTGTTTAAGATTCATGATCTTCCTTCATATGGAACATTGTTTGGTCTCACTATTCATGGATACCATGGATTTCATGTTTGCAACTTTAAGGATTTTGTGAGGCACTTGAGAAGTTTGTGTAAGTGTATTTATCATGGACAATGTTCTTACCTTAAAATGGATCATCCATATCCTCAACAGAAAATGTGTTTCAATGGTCAAGAAGAGAATCGCGAAGCACTATTTCTAATAATGGGTGATTACATTGTTGAGAATGGACAAAAAATAATGTCATTTATTGAAAATGATGGAATTGTTGGTAATAAAGATGATCAATGTAATGAAAGTGATGTAAAACGGTAGTGCATATTCTATGAGTTTCCATACTTTAAGAATATAGGCATTAGGCATACTGTTGACTTTATGCATATTGAGAAAAATATATTCTATGCTATTATAGAAAATCTTTTTGGTCCTTCTGATACTATTTCACCACATGAAGACTTTCGACAACTAAGGATTCATCCAAATCATTAGGTTGAAAAATATGATGATGAAAAATATAGAAAACCTGGTGATCCTTATGTCTAGACAAAGGAACAATGTACACAATTCTTATAGTTGATGTCTCATACTCGCTTTCCCACTAGATATGTAAGTAGTAGTATTATAAGACAAACTCACGTTAATAGTTGAAGAGGCCTCGAGACCCATGAGTATCATGTCATAATGGAGAATATTTTGCCTATTGTGGTAAATATATCAAGTTTGGCCAAGGGGCCAAGATTAGAAATTATAGGTTGGGCCTAATATTAAGGAGAATGATTTTACATGTATTATATCCTTTTAACTTTGATAGTTTGAGGGAGGAGGTCGTTGAAGTCCTTTATCTATTGGAATGGGAATTTCCACCAACAATCTTTAACATTTCTATGCATCTTTTGATACATCTAGAATATGAACTAGAGCATTGTAGCCTAGTAAGATCGATATGGATGTATCCTACAGAACGATATATGAAGGTTTTGAAAACAATTGTTTGTACTAGGGAAAACCTAGAAGGCATCATGTCTGAGAGATATTCAATGCAAGAGACCATGGGATTTTGCATATAATATATGAAGTATTTTAAAAATTCCAATCGATGTGTATGGGATGATGATGAATATGAGAGAGTTGCAGGTGAAGTATTAGAAGGAAATGGATGTCACTTCAAGCTATCACATCAAGAAACAAGTGTGATACATGCCTATGTTCTTCAAAACACATCTTCATTCAATAAGTGGCATAGGTTAAAAAACATTTACACAATGATTTATTTAATCAAGTGCATTTACACATTTATATTATTAATCTTATTATTTGTATTATAATATTCTATGTAGAAAATATGACTAAGAGAATCAAACATGGATGAAACATCGACCTTAAAAGACCATGAGACGTCATGATTTGATTTGAGGTGTTTCTTTTCCAAAATTTGAAAAATGGATTGCTAATGTAGTCAATGATGCAAAAGAAGGTCAAGATATAACAATAGAGGAAAGTGAGCTTTCACAATCTCCAAATTTATGGGCTATTTGTTTTAGTGGAATGTTGGCCTATGGTAGTCATTTAAGAGTGGAGGAAAAAGACAAAGGAAAGAAATATTGTGATTGAGTTGTTAGTGTTGAATTTCTTCACGAAATTGAGAAGAAATTTTATGTTGGATTTATCCAAGAAATCATTCAAGTGGATTTTGATGAAAATAGTCCTATATCATTAAAATGTAAGTGGATCCAACAATCCATAGTACAACTTTATGAGTATGGATTGGTATGTGAAAATACACGACGATTTTTATCAAAGATGGATGAGTCGTATGTTTCCCCTATTCAAATTAACCATTCATTTGTAATTGATGATGTAAGAAGCCCACGATGGTCGTATTTCATTCAAACAAATTATCATTCGAAATGAAAATTCATGGAAGTTGTCGATATAATGCATGATGGGAAATATGTTAATTTACAAGAAACATTCAAAGAAGTGGTTGAAGATGAGATGGAGTGTTTGAAGAAGAGACTTTGATTACCAACAAAGGGATTGGGAGAGAAAATGTATTGCATGTCACATATGAGGATGCAGAAGAAAATCAAGCAGATGTAGACACGAGTGATCATGATTCTAATATTGATGGAAATGCATATGATTATGATGATGTTTTGTCACCTTAACTTATTAGCTTGTCACCTAAAATTTGGCTATATGTATGGTGTAATTTAGTATTGAATGTAGTAAATATCTGAGTATAGGTGTGCTTATTCATTGTTTTTTTACTGATAATTTTTTTAATCTAATCATCATTATTATGTCAGTACATTGTATACAAAACCTGAGATGATCAATGATAATCATAAACCCATTTGATCATCCTACTCTATGTTTGGCTTTTGGAGCAATCGAACAATTAAATTTTGAGTATTGTCAATGTTTAACCACTATAAATTTGAGTCCAAAATAGGAGTTTGTATTTAACTTATTTATTGTTGATCTATGGTTGATTTACTATAATAGAGATATTTATTATAGGTGTGCTTTGTGGACGACCATGTTAAGATTTTCATAGCTAAGTGAAAGTGTTTTGTAAGTGCTTTGTGCACAAACTATGTAGAGGCTCTATGCTTGGACCAAACTCGAGGAAGGAGGATCTAGCGAGGTGCGGGCAGATCTCATGTCCTATGTGGAGTTGGTTTTGTGGCTTGGTGCATGTAAGGATATTGGAAGAGACTAATAAGAAGAGAAGAATATTGGTGGACATAGCCCCACTCTAGGGTGAACCACGTATATCTTGTGTCGATGAGCTTTGTACTATGGTGTTCATGTTGTTTATGTACTTCATTGCTTAATCTAGGTGTATGATAGATCTAGTTGATGCTTAGTTCTTTATGATATGAATGAAAGTTAGATCTACTTTGATGCTATGTGATGAATGGTTAGATATTCTTGGATCTTGGTTGTTACGGGATTGATCTGTAATTAGGGTTTTAACCTGTGATGTGAATAGGGGTTAAAGAATAATGAATATTATTGGCTAAGGGCTCTGTTAAGTATTGTGATCACGAATCTGTGTCCCAGCTAGGTTGCAGACACCTGAGTCCTGCCACCCCCCTGCCTCTACCTTGGGTGAGACTTCATTTGCTTCGTAGGTGTTGCCAAAAGGGTCAGTAGTTAGGGTTTTGTTGGTGCGTTATTGAAGCATTGAACCTTGGGTCTGCCCCTGTGCCAACAAATGGTTCCGTTGTCGGGACCCGGAATTGTGATTGTTGGGAACTGGAGAAAAGAGAAAGCTTTGTGCATAGATCTATTGTTGTAGTGCACAATATTCTACTTGACTTGTAAAGCTCTGTGCTAAGAAGGGAATCAGATCTGAAGAAAAGAGATAAGATTTTAAAGATTTGTTCTCTGGTAAAGGTAAGATAAGTGGAAATTTTTGTTTCGAAAGAATGGATCTAGGTATGTCTGATAGAATTTTTCGTAGTCTGAAAACTAGGGCAGAACTAGAAGAAAGAAGATTTGATATGAATAAATCTGATAGAAATAATGAAATATATGTTATTCATATGCATATAAAGAATTTTTGGACGAACAAGTGGATGCAAGATCCTAGAAATAATCTTTTGCAAACTCATCACTGTGATCCCAGTGCACAGTACAGGAAAGGTTGGGGATCGTTTAAGAGAAAGAGAGGATTGACTCTTTGTTATAGTTGTAGATGATCAGAACATCTTGCTAAGGAATGCCCTAGTACACGTCCCATTTGTATTTGTTGTAAAGTTGTTGGTCATGGGGTTTTGGATTTTCATAGAATGATTGCTAAAGTTAAAAATATGAATATGAGACAAGAAAACCATGAATAAGGTCAAGAGACTAAGGATATGCTAGAACACCAGAAAGAACCAGAGACTATATTATTGTAGATGAAATAAACCCTAAGTGATCACAGAGACATTAGTTTACCAGAGATCTTAAAAGAGAAGGAGTGCATAGAAATAATAATAGGAGACTTCGACATAGACTATGTTCTGGATGAGGAAACATAGGTGAATATCATGACATAAAGTACTTGGGAAATTTTGGGAAAGCCTGTTATGATTCCTTCATTGGGGAATAGGATTTTTTAAAGGAAAGATGATAACCCTATGTGGAAGACTTACTCATGTACGTATGGTTGGTCATGGAGCATCGACGGAAAACGAATTAGAGGTCATTAAGTTTGTTGAGAGCAACACTCCTTTTGCACTTTTGTTAGGAAGGACCTGGATTGAGAAAGATCAGATCCGAAGGAAAGAAGAAAAGGAAGCTATAGAACAAAAAAAACAAGAATTAAGGGATTTCATGGCTAGGAGAATAGCGTGCTTAATAGAAGAACAAGAGGCCAAGTTGAAACAACTAAGGGCTAGAGAACTAGTTGTCAAGGTTGAAAGAACACAAGAAGGCTTAAAGAACATGTCCATGTATGAGAGAAGAGAACCAACCCCTCAAGTAATAAGAGAAGAGGTATTCCACTTAAACCCTGTGAACAACCCTCAGTAGTGCGAAGTTACTATGCTAAGAGAAGATAATAATAACAATGGAAAGAGGGATCCAATGACTCACATCACGGGAAATAATGCCATAAATCTCAGCAAAAAAAAAGAAAAGCTAGAAATATTGCACGAGGTTCCAGAGAAGACTTCGCAGAAAGAAGGCTTGCAGAACTTGAACCTCGCCGGAATAACATAACAACGCAGGCTGACACTTCACCACGATGAAGCAATATGACTGTTGGAGACGTCTCGACCATTAGAACGATGCTCTGGAACGAATAGAAACGTAGTTATTTCCGAAAATATCACCATTGGACTGTTGGGATTGTGCCATAACAGATGGATTGAGGCATTCCTGGCCGTTGGAGGAATCTGTTACAAATTTGTCTATTTAATCCATTGAATGTCTCACCAGGGACACTTTTTCAAATTGTGATTATCTGAGCCCACAAAGAACTGGTTGCTATCATGTTGTTCTTATTGAGACCTCTCCACCTGTTTTGATTACCTTGAGCACGTGTTTTCCTACCTGAGCAATTGACCACAAGTGTGTATATCGGGTGAATGTAGTGCAATAAAGAAGTTCATAGAATAAATATTGATCAACCTTATGGCTGAGAAGGTGATGTCCGCAGGAGTACATGCCTCATTGACGAGAGGATTGCAAGCATCCCCCTCGCCTACACGACGATCCAGTCGATCTGGTCTATCCTGAACCGTGACGGAGAAGAGAAGAAAGAATCGCGACGACCTGGTGAACGCAAAGCTCATCCTGTCAGTTTTGCACGAATACATCCCGCCTCTGGATAGCGCAGTTAGTTGTGACAGTGTTCCAAGAGATTTTGAGTACACCCTCATCACTGTGTACCTCTTGAAGGGGATACGCGCAGTGGGAACATAGCTAGGACTAATCCCTGACCTTAATATCAACGAGTTTAACCTGGGAGACAGGAATAATTATGCATTTCTCTCACCACATAAGTACTTGAAAAAGACAATGGAGAAGAAGCTAAAGATATTCCCTCAGCCATGGACTAAGGAGATTGTGAGTTCCACCATCCTCAACGTCATGAAGATACCCCACATCGATAGACATCATGAGGTTATTGCGTGCATTAAACTCCTCCTGTCGTGCTACCATGGAGGTTATCTATGGTTAGATAGGTGAGTGACTTTGGATCTGGTGTTGATCCACATGATCATTGGATTAAGCATGTAGGGACCAAACCCTCAGAAATTATACCCAAGGAAGGTTGCATATCGCACCCTGACGCGGTGAATTAAGGACACCTACAATGATGTGGATAAGGAGAAGCGGGGCTACAAGGTAGCCTCCATACAAGATGGTGCAGTGCGACTAGCTTTCTAGTTGATCACTGGTAAGCTCATCAGGAAGAACATACCAACACAAGTCACGAGGTTCGTCATCAACCTCACAAGAAAGTGCATTGAAGGGATGCAGACGAAATAGGCGAGCTACCTCATCAACCAGTTGGAGTAGGATTGTCATGAAGCCCAGGACCAAGGCTACGAGTTTCACTTCAGCTGGTTGTTGATTCTCGTTGCCCTTGTCACCTGGGAGATGTTGGAGAGAGCGACCTTCCCTAAAGTTGAGCCGTCTGAACCACTAGCCGCGACGTTCATCACCCTATGGTATTCAAGCAATATGGCGAAGTAATGGCAGTCGAACGTTGTCTTCCACACTTACTACTTATTGCTCATGTGAGCCATTGAGTCATTCCCCCAAATGACTATGAATACCTTGCATATTTACAGGCCGATAGTGAAGTTTCGCATAGACAGGCACTTCACTTACATCACTTCACACAGAGATGAAAGAAAGGAGAAGTTGCAGTCATATTACAAATTAACCGATGATGACATGGAGGAGATAACCAAGGAATGGTTGGTTGAATTCCTTGTACCAGTCAAACAAACAGAGCTCTCCAGCCCTGATATCATCGGAAGTCCYGTGGTCATTCGAGAAAAATATGATGGACCGAGAAGTGCCAAGAATAAGAAGAAGAAGGAAGAGGTGCAGGAAATAAACAATGCATCAAAGGAAATTGCATTTGATTCATCTGGAGGAGGAGGAAATGATGAAGTAAACTAGGAAGAAGAAGGGGAAGAATAAAAGCAGGAAAAGGGTGAAGTGAAACCGCCTAAGGATCCCCTTGTGGAAGTCGAGACATCAAAGAAAAGAAAGTTTGCTTCGAAGAAAACCTCAACATGGAAGAAGTCATGAGCCAACAAACCAAAGTCGCAGTGGATGACATTGACCTCATCATCGCAGCTGTAGAAGACACTTGAGGATATTTTGCAACGAAACTAAGCCAAGAAGAAAACAATGTATGACAGGATCGAGGCAGAGTTGAAAGGGGTACAACAAGCCCTCTATAAGAGTCTCACAGTTCCAATTGTGTCGTCGTCATCAGAAGGTGAAGAATTGGGGGATGAACCCACCAAATTGCGAAGGATAGCAGATGCTACAGAGGATCTCTTTTGACGAGTACAAGAAGAAAAGGATCAGGCCATAGAGGCCTTGAAGAAATCAAAGGAGGAAGGCCTAGAACAACTTCGTGTTGCGAAGAAAGAAAAATATGACCTTCGAGCGAATTTTGAAGAGGATAGAGAGCAGATCCAGAAATAAAAAGACCAACTATTCGCAGGGAAAACTATGGTCAAGGAGGCAGTGGCTAGATCACTTCACTCTGTGTCGGGCTTGGCCCAAATGGAAGAGGAGACAGTTGAGAGCCAAGTGGGAAAGCTCGCTGAATCCATTCAACATCTTCAAGCAAGATTAGCAGAGCTAGGATTGTAAGCAGTGTCGAGCACTCCGCAGTAAGTGAGAGATCATAGAGAAGAAACTTCCAGGAGCACAATAGAAAGAATCAGGGCATTGGGTATAGAATGCAAGTAGCTCAGTAATCAAAGTGTGCAGACCTATGAGTGCCTTGCGGAAGACCCGGAGCTGAGGATATTGGAGGCACAGCTCCAGGAGGCGAAGAAATAGGCATCGACAGTGCAAGCACAATTGAAGCTTCTTACCATAGTGGAGAAAATGAAAAGGTCATAGGAGCAGCATGCAGTTCAACAAAAGGTCAATACCATTCATAGTAGAGTCATGTAAGTGACCCAATGACTCCATCCGGTGCAGGACGCAGCCTGCACCCTCTTTGAAGAGATCGAGGGACAAGGTGCATAGCTGGAACAGGTGGTCACCATGGTGGAACAATTCTTGGAAGGGCCTGTCACCGAGAAAGTCATTCAGAAGTTCAGTGAGCAGGAGGCTCTAGCAAAGCAGCAAGTCGAGGCATCTCGAGCCAAGCTTGAGGCCTTCGAAGCAGAGTTTCCTAGATCAGAGTGAATCAGGACGAGTCACGGGTGAGTGTTGGGGGCCTGTGGGCCCTTGCCCAGGTTTTGAGGAAACTTTGTTCATGCTTGACCACTTTTGGGACTTCGACAGGCTGGTCGAAAACGGAGCGCGTAGGCAAAGCGGAGATCATGGGATCTCAACCCCTTTTGTGGGATTTTTGGGTTTTAGAATTTATGTAACAGGTATGGGATGTCATCCCATGGGTCTTACCCATGTTTAGGCCCCTTGTGTAATGTATAAATAAGTATCTAGGTGATGTAAGAAAGAGACCTAGTAGTTACTAGTCATCGATCGACTTAGTGCATGATTAGTTGGCTTTGTGCACAAACATGTTAAGATTTGCAGAGCTAAGTGAAAGTGTTTTGTAAGTGCTTTGTGCACAGACTCTATAGAGGCTCTATGCTTGGACCAAACTTGGGGAAGGAGGATTTGGCGAGGTGCGTGTAAATCTCCTGTCCTATGTGGAGTTGGTTTTGTGTCTTGGTGCATGTAAGGAGATTGGAAGAGACTAATAAGAAGAGAAGAAGATTGGTTGATATAGCCCCACTCTGTGGTGAACCACATATATCCTATGTCGATGTGCTTTGTGCTATGGTTTTCATGTTGTTTATGTACTTAATTGCTTAGTCTATATGTATGACAGATCCAGTTGATGCTTAGTGATTTATGATATGAATGAATGTTTGATCTACTTTGATGTTATGTGTTGAATGGTTAGATATGCTTGGATATTGGTTGTCACTGCGCCTGATTTGTAATTAGGGTTTTAACCTGCGATGTGAATAAGGGTTAAAGACTAATGAATATTATTGTCTAAGTTCTTTCTTAATTATTGTGATCACAGATCTCCGTCCCAGCTAGGTTGCAGACACCTGAGTCCTACAACCGCCCCTGCCTCTACCTCGGCTGAGACTTCATCTTCTTCGCAGGTCTTGCCAAAAGATCCGGTAGTTAGGGTTTTTTTGGTGCGTTGTTGAAGCGTTGAACCCTGGGTCTACCCTTGTGCCAACAAAAGTAGAGATACAGTGTCGCCAAATTGTAGAATCCAATGCACTTGTGGTTCAACAAATGTAGTTGGTAAAAAGAATAGTTGTGATGATGTGCAGCCAAATATAGCACATGGTGATGCGCAGCCTAATATAGCACATGGTGATGTGCAACCTGATGATCTATTAGCAAAAATTATAAGAGCGATTGTTGAAAAACATGATCATAGAAAAGTAACACATCAAAGTATGCAGATGATTTATTCAAAGATAAAGGATGTGTTTAAAGTGAAATCTACGGATACTGGTACTGATCTACCTACTACCACACCTAATGTGGCCAAAGAGCATGTAGTTCTAGTTAATGAAAGTCATGAAGAGAGATCGCTTGCATCTGGTGTTCCTCAAAGTACACATGTTGCATCTACAACTTTTGATGGAACTTGTACTGGATTAGTCAGAAATATTGGTAGTGGTTTAGAAGATGTGTTTGCTTCTATAAAAAGATAAAGATTGATTTAATATTTGTATAGATCTACATAGCCGAATGAAAAAGAAAGAAAATTAGAAGGAAATAAGTCATTCTTAGTTGAGGTATTGACAGATGGTGAGCCCATTAGGAAAAATGTTGCAAGGTGGGCCTTCGAATTGGGTGTAAGATGTAGGGACCATTTGGATATTTGCAAATCATGTTTTGCAGAGAAAAATCCATGAAGTGTGGAAAACGTTATACAAAAAATGAAAAATGTTTTTGAGACTACTGGTGGAAAAATCTCTAGAAAATATTACAAGAAAAAGATGATACTTTTGATGACCAATTTTAGATAAAATTGCAAAAAAACAATCATGGAGGGAAAAGAGAAGTTAGACTTCACTCTATCTCCCAAAAAATGGGAGGCACTGAAAGAAAGTATGTGTTCTAAACAATATTTTACAAAGAGGAACATAAGCAAGAAAGAAAGAGATAATGTGAGGGATACATATACATTTGGCCGAGGTGGTTTGTAGACCAAAATGGCCATTTTTGCAGTAAGTGTATGTCTTTTTGGTTCAATGTACGTTGTGTTATTTATTTTGATTTTTTATTGAATTGACTATATGTTGAAATTCACATTGTATTTTAGGTGGAAAAGAGTAATTGAGAAGCAGGTGCATAAGATATTTCTAGTTATTATAAGGCAACAGTAGATCCTAGTAAATATAACAATAGGATGAAGCAAAAATCTGGTTCGTCAACAAATATTTTGTAGCCATTTGTTAGAAGCCCAGTACGAGC
>ML785403.1:71770-144910 GCA_009831015.1 Picea engelmannii
TTTGTATCTACCCAACATTCAATATTCTCATCAATCAAATGAAGGAGTAGTTGCATTTATTGTTCAATCAAATAACAAGATCACAATAAGCACTCTTATCCACAAAATTACTTGTCTCAATGGTCTCTTGATTAAAGACAAGGCTTTGGAAATATGGATATGTTCTTCAAGTTTCTGAATTGTAATAGTCAATACCAACACTACTTATACTAAAGTTTTATACAACAATCCAACAAAAAAATGGTTATTCTACTTATGTTTCAAAAAAAAAAAAAGATCCAAATACTGTCGAGAAATAAATGCTCTATAGTTAACATTTAATGAAGCACTCCATCATCCAAAAATCATAGAATGCTCTCTTATATAATCAATAACCAACATATATGTTTGAACTCAAATGAAGTCCAACATTCTAATTGAAAACATTCTCTTAGTTGACATGAGCTTTGTAGATAACACATAGAGAGGACATAGCAAATCAAATTATATTGCCCAAACATTTAATTTACATTAGCTAGCCAACCAAAATTACTTGAGTGTTATACGAAATAGAGATATTTGGTGTTTAGTGTAAAAAAAACAACTCAACAATGAATTTGATTCTTCACAGCGAATTACCTTCACTTCCACAAATGCCAAAACCTTTTTCTTCAACAATAATCATTTTTTCCTCTGCTATCATGCTTAAATGCAATAAAATGTTTTGAAGATGATGCCAGTCACTGTGAAGAGAGAAGATGTTCATAGGATGTTCATGTGGGTGAGAGAAAATGCCATAGGGAGGAAGGGATTCACTCTAGCAATGAACTTACAATCGAGTGAGGAAGAAATTCACCCCAACAAATAAGGAATCTATCATGCAAGTGCTAATTCGACCCAAAAAAAGATAAATTGACCTGAGCGAGAGAAATTCAACCTAGGCAAGAGAAATTTGACTTAGGGAGAGAAGTGCGATATGGAAGAGTGAGAAAATTCACCCAACAATCGAATTAAACCAAATTAGAAACTCTGTAGATCAGGGTATTATTTTTCTAGAAAATTTTATTTGAAGACTATTCTAAGAAGCACTTCCAAAATCCAAGGTATGCAATTTCAGGGTTTAGGATTTGAGGCATTAAGGAAGTATGTAAAAAGACCCCTTATCTTTATACTATAATTGAAAATCAGCTCCACGATTCCAAGTGGGACTTCAACCATTTGATGAGGATAAAAGAAGCAACTGAAGACTCTTTGAGGAGGTCAGGTAATTTTGGTAGTAGATGGATTGAGTTTCTATGTAATAATCTCGTAGGGTTTCCTCTGTAAATTTTTAGCATTGAGGGAATTACCATTCATTTGATTCACCTCTTGTTTATATAGAGCCATGTTTTCGTTGATATTTTATGTGTTAAACTTCTCATACTTTCATAATTGTTCTTTTATCATCATATGAATGAAATTGCAAACAATAATTTGGTACTACCACCATTGTTGTGGATATATTGAAGATATTCCATAATGTAATATTGCAGACTACTTTCTCTATACAATCAAATACAAGACAGTTTCTGTCTCAATTCTATTCTCTAGTATTTATGTTTTTGCATGAAGTATTTATGCTTTAAAAGGATGTGGTGAAAGAATTTCATTTAGTGACTCTTTCCTCTACTTCCATAATGTATTCAAAGGTTTTTTGTGGGTTACCTTTAAAAGTGTTATGATCTTGAACTCACAAGTTGTACTCAGCTCATGCACTTGATTTTCTCTTGTTGGACTCATTGTTTAAATGCCCAACAAAATCACTTTTCTTCGTCTCAACTTTGCAATGACTTGCTTACTCACTGTCGGGGTTGAGATTAATTGTTCTTCTTCTTTTCTTCCACCTATCATTACTAGCTATTCAGATCTATTGAATGAGACTCTATGCCCAATGGAAAGGCCTTTGGTATAAGAGATTTGCAGGTATTTTAATGACAACCACCTTCCTTTTTCCTTCAACCCTTTTATCTTGTTTTTGGTTATGTTGAATATGTAATTTATTATTTGTGCTTAATGTTGAGAATTGTTTCTTAGTGACAATGGGAAATCAACTTTCTTAAATCTACTGAGGGAGGCCCTTATGGTTCAAGAGCCATCTTTTGGCCTAAAATCAGTTTTGATATGCCTTGGCATAGTTCCTAAACAGATGGGAATATATCAAGGTTACAACATATTTTTGGTGTCACTACCAGATACGAAGGTTTGAGATATTTTCCTTGGGGTACGATAAAGATAATTTATAACTCTTCGAGGTGAAAAAGTATCAAACAACAGTAGGTTGTTTGATTATCAAAGAATATTTTTCATTTAAAAATTTCACTCGGCAAATCCAATCAAAGTTTCAAGACTCCACTAGGAATCAACCTTGTTGACGGAAAAAGGATTATTTTTTTTTTCAAAAAGAGAAAGAGAATAATTATTGTGGTTCTTTTGATTATAAAGAAGAATATATTTTTCAAGCATTATCTACAGGAATTTGCAGCAGGGCACCAACTTATGAGATGTATGACGTTGAAACTAAAAACTTCCAGGATTCTTCTATCATCTAGGTTCAGAACTCATGAAAAGCAAAGGGATGGGGAGTTTTAAGTTTGATCATATGGATTATTGTAGATATAAGTCTCTATATGAAAATTATGACACAGAGTCAGAACTCGGTATTGAAGAAGATCGATTTTCCCAAGCAACATATTTAGAAATTTGTATCAATGACTCCATTTTTTATGTCTATCGGGATTTTGATAAGAAGACACAGAGAAATGTATTATTGTCCCTGTTCATAAAACACATAGAACTTGAAAATAGTAATCAATAACTACTTGAAATTTTAGAAGATGATGAAGATATTGTGATTTGTTGTTTTTCTTTATCAGAATCACAAGTGGAAGAACCTAGTTTTATTAAGAAAGCAGAAAGAATACAAGTGGTACAAATAAAGTTCACTCATGGTGAAAAGGAAGAAGGTTTTGTTTTAAATCAAAAGATTTTCTTTCATGTTTTTGAGGATCCTATTGTTGATTGGATAGAGTCTACATTAGAAAAAGTTTCAAACGTCTTGGTTATGAGGAGATTAAAATTCTTGACTATAAGTATAATTTGCTAATTATTTTTTTGTGTCAGTCATCATATTTGTTTCATTCTTTCTCAACTATTTGAAAAAAGGGAGTTTATTCAGTTAATTAAATGATCATATGGTTGCATTGGAAGTGGCATGTTACCCGACCAAGATGATTGGATTGCTTACAATATAAGATCGTGTACATAAATAAGCTCATTTCTAAGCATTTGTTTCAGTATATCAGTTCAGTTTGCAGTAGAACAATTTGTTTTCATATTGTAGTGTGTTTGAGTGGTGAATAAGAAGGATGCACATAAGAGAGAACAAGGTGGTTTCAAGCATTTACAGGTTTCAAAGAGTAAGTAGGGATTCAGTTTCATATTTCTAAGGAGTGAAGGCACATATTTTGTAGATATTTAGTGCCTCACATGGAGACACAGTCCCCAAATGGAGCCTAATATTGTAACCTAAATTGACTATGTCAAAATTTAGCAGGATCATTATATTTAGAAAAATCCCTATCTTTAGCAGGATCCAATTTAATCGGACCAACCTTTGAATCCTTCTCAAAATATGTTTTTATTCCATTCGGTGATTAGTGCTCCCAGTGGTTGGTTACAGAGAAGAAAGGGTTTCAGTGTCCTAGTGGTTCGGTGGTCCCGGTGACTGGTTACATAGCATAACAGGTTCTGGTGGGTGGTGTTCCAGTGTTCTGATGGTCCCGATGGTCCAATTGACCCATAGCTTAATGTCTCAGTGGCCTATTCCCTGATGATCCTTGATCTCCTGATGGTATAGTTGAATGCTGACCCATTTTTCTGCGTCATCCAGTGGAACTTTAATCCCAGTTGAAGATTTTCTTATGTGTCTTCTCTGCTACAATTTCTTCAGAATATGCTCTTGTAACTTCTTGTTATGAACTCACAAAACTAGATTTATCTCAATTGGAAATGTTGAATAAAAGGAGAGCCAATTATCTATTGTTCACATTAAATATCAACATCTTCTAAAATATGTTCGACGACAAGGAAATTATCAAATTAAAGAAAACCAAATTCTTATTTTTCCAAAGACTCAACGTAAGGCTATCTTGGTCAAACAAGAAATAGATGGCAGTGAATAGAATGAAGATGTTCTTTCCTATGTTTAGTAATTTAGAGGATAGCAAATATTGGAGAGATTGCAAATGGAAAATACTTAGTAGTTAGGGTTATAAGAAATTAAATGCACAGAGAACATAATTCCTTATTTATTGATATAATGGGATGACACATGCACAATAAGGTGTAATTTTTCTAGCAAACTTTATTTGAAGACTATTCTAAGAAGTATTTCCACAATCCAAGATATGTAATTTCAGGATTCGAGGCATTAAGGAAACATGCAAAAAGGGCCCTTATCTTTATACTATTATTGAAAATTAGTTTCACGATTCCAGGAAGGACTTCAAGCATTCGATGAGGATAAAATCAGTAGCTAAAGACTTCTTGAGGAGGTTAGGAGATTTTGGCAGCATATGGACTAAGTTTCTATTTAATAATACCATAGGGATTTCTCTGCAAATTTTTCTCATTGAGGGAACCATTCATTGATTCACCTCTTGTTTATGTATAGTCATGTTTTACTTGATATTTTTTGTGTTAACCTTCTCATACTTTCATAATTTTTCTTTTCTCATCATATGAATGAAATTCCAAACAACAATTTGGTACAACCACCACTGCTGTGAATAGATTGAAGATATTCCATAATGTAATATTTGTTGATACTGAGAGGGGGGTGAATCAGTATCAAGTACAATTTATAACCTTGTTAAACTTATACTTAAACCATTCAATTATATCCAATGATCAATGAACAAAAGTATAAGAGTTACACCAATACACCATAATACACCATGCACAATATATTTGAAATAATTAATAGTTATTGTTCAAGGGAAGTAATGACTTCCAAAGGTAGCTACAACTTCCAAATGTAAAGGGAGGGATAAACCTCCAAGAGGAAGATACAATCCTCCAATATCAAGAGAGAGTTAAACTCTCCATCCTTTCCCCTTCCTTCCACCCAAGAATATATGAGAGATAATAAAAATTTACATTAAATCATCACCATCAACCAATCATCACATAGAACCTGATAATGCTTCCTAAGACTTCTTCAATTTCTACAATTATTCAATTCTTGGAGTACTTTGATCCTGTAGATAATATTACTAAATGTACTCTCTAAAACTCCTCCAAGTTTCACTCCTTGAATCCTCCCCAAAAAGAAGTTATAGAGAGAATGGTAGACCTTGTTCAATTCTGGTTTATTCAGGAGAACGAACTTGTACAGAATGCCTCGCGCTCAATATTTAACATCAAATTTGGAAACTTGCACACAAGAAACTACAGTCCATACAATTTCCAATTAAATTTTCCCCACGTCATTTGTATTCTCTATGAATAATTTATGATTGTTTTACCCGGAACAACTGTTTATTAACTAACTTCAAGACTGGTCACAAACCCTATCTTCCACAGAGTGTATCCCCATAATTATAGAGAATCAAGAGATGAAATTTTTACCATAGGTACCTTGATATGTCTTCTCAATACCATAGCAATTTCACCATCTAAATCTTTCTATAAAACAATTTATAGCAAAAATGGTATGATGACCTGAAAATAACATACCTTAGAACACATCACCAAAAGACTTCATCCTTCCTTGCAATCCGTCCTTCTTTACTTCTGATTTCCTCTGAAATTAAACTTATGTATCAAATGAATGTATAATGATATCTATTTATACCATTTATGTCACTTCCTTTAAACATTAGGGCCAACCTGACAATTTCTTATTTTGTAATTCTTTTCTTTAATTATCTTCAGGGCCTACATGTACTTCCTTCTTCAATTCACTTTGTCATGTTCAAAAATTCATTTCTCCTCAACCATGAGGATCCACATGATGTGCCACATACCACCGGAAACAACATGATGTATAATATACATCCATGGGTCTTATATCTACATGTGCATTTTCCTTCATGTCCAAATACCTTCATCAATATTGCGTTCCAAAACCCATGACTAGGGTTGACATCAATGACAACAACCAATCTTCCAAAAATCTCCCCCTTTGTCATTGATGGAAAAACCCATGCTCCCCCTATCATCATGATCCCAATTTATCTCCCCCTTTGACATCAATGGAAAAGGGCAGGGATTCTCCCCCTGAGTTTAATGGCAAAATGTAACTCTCTTCTTTGGGGTTGCTCCCCTTGAACATGTGGCACTCAATAATACTTCATCCTTATTTTGGGCCTTTGGAACTTTTTCTTCCTTGGAATCCTTTTCTGTGGCTTCTATATTCTCTCTCTTCTTCATGTCTAGGATGTATATGTTGTTCGGTCTTCTTGTTGCAGTTGCAACCAATCTTCTTGAGTTATTTTCTCTGATTTTACATTTTCAGGAGTCAAACGTAAGAGTGTATCCTTGACCACACATTTTACTAACACTGAGTAGATTATGATTCAAGTCTTCAACCAATAGGACATTCTTTGCTTTTATATTTTTTCTTCCAAGTTGTACTACACCTTTTCCAAGTATTTTGGCAGATGAGTCATCTCCAAATGCAGCATTGCCACCCTTTCTCTTCAAGATGATGAATTTTTCTTGATCCCCGGTCATGTGTGAAGAACATCCACTGTTTATGTACCATTCATCTTCTTCTTTACATTCTTTAGTGGTCAATTCTATTCAACAATCTTCATTGTTTGGAATCTCTTTCCTTCTCCATACTGTGGTTGGCATAGGGACATCTTCATTCATATATCTGCAATCTCGTGCTTTGTGACCAAGATAATTACATTTGTAGCATGCGATATTTTTGTCCATCAATGGGGAAAATGAATTATAACTTTTGTTGACAAATCCAAGATTATTTCCATATCTTCTATTTACGCCATTCATGTTTCTTGTGTATGTGTTCCTTTCATTTATTCTGCAATTAATTGCCTTATGTCCAAATTTTTTGCAAGTATAACAATGACCAAGAAAGAAATTTTTATACCTTGGAGTAAGTGGGCTCCTTTGTGATGTAGTCCATGTGGGCTCATGATCTATTCTTCTGTAGTTCCCTTCATACTGATTGAAGTTTATTTGATTCCTGAAGGTACGAGGTCTTCTTGGATATTCATCTCTTTTGTAATCATTCCTTCTTTCTGGTATCCTGGTCCACTTCTCATCAACTTTCTGTGTGTCTCTTTCTTCAACCTTCTTGTTGGTATTTGCATCTTCTTTGTATGAAGTTTCACCCATGCATCCAAGATGTGTTAAGTCTTTTGGAACTTGAGAGTTTCTTAAACTCTTCCTCAATGAGACAACTTCTTGTTCAAGTTTCTCACAATCTTCTTCTTTCTTCATCATTTGGACATTATGTACTTCTCCTATTCTTCTTTCTTCTTCGAGTAGAGTTTTCAAGGAAATGGTTTCTTCTCTTAATTTCTCAAAGTCTTCTAATTGTTTCTTCAAGATTACAACTGTCTTTTCACAACTACCCAATTCACTTCTTATTTTTCTTTGCATGTCTTCGAGCTTGCTATTTTCAATCTCAACATGCATCAACATTTTAAGATTCTCATTTTCTTGTTGAATAATTTTTTCTTCATGATTTTCTTTTTCTTCATTGGAATTTTCTTCTTCAGTGTCATTTATTTCAATCCTTGGATGAGGACATTCAAATTCAACATGACCTACTCCTTCACAATTAAAGCAAAATAACTGACCCCTATTTTCTTCTTTGAAATCTGAGATGTTGTAATTTGCTTCAACTTCTTCTTCTTATTCTTCTTATTCTTCTACTTCTTCCCTTACATAAAGGTCTTGTAGCTTGTCCCAAATCTATTTTTATGATACACATGATACCACCTTGGATTTCACTAAATCTGTCAATCCATCCAGGATGGTATCTATTGCCAATTTGTTGTTCCTTTTTGCTTCCTTCTGAGCTTCAATCTTTGGTTTCTTCAAAGCATTATATCCTGAAGCAACTGAGAACCAAACATATTCCCCAAGAGATTTCAAGTAAGTTTCCATTCTATTGCTCCAGTATTCAAAATTGCTTCCATCAAATGGTGGAATCCCATTTGGAATTTTGTCTTCCATTTCTTCTTAGGATCTTCCTTCCAGTGGTTAAACTATATTGAAGGTAACCCGCTCTGATACCAATTGTTGATACTGAGAGGGGGGTGAATCAATATCAAGTATAATTTATAAAAAAATTCAACTTATACTTAAACCATTCAATTATATCCAATGATCAATGAACAATAGTATAAGAGTTACACCAATACACCACAATACACCATGCACAATATATGAGAAATAATCAATAGTTATTGCTCAAGGGAAGTAATGACTTCCAAAGGTAGCTACAGATTCCAAATGTAAAGGGAGGGATAAACCTACAAGAGGAAGATACAATACTCCAATATCAAGAGAGTGTTTAACTCTCCATCCTTGCCCCTTCCTTCCACCAAAAAATATATGAGAGATAATAAAACTTTACATTAAATCATCACCATCAACCAATCATCACATAGAACCTGATAATGCTTCCTGAGACTTCTTCAATTTCTGAAATTCTTCAATTCTTGGAGTACTATGATCCTATAGATAATATTACTCAATGTATTCTCTGAAACTCATCCAAGTTTCACTCCTTGAATCCTCCCCAAAAAGAAGTTATAGAGAGAATGGTAGACCTTGTTCAATTCTGGTTTATTCAGGAGACCGACCTTGTACAGAATACCCCGCGCTCAATATTTAACATCAGATTCTAAAACTCACACACAAGAAACTAAAGTCCGTACTCTTTCCAATGAAATTTGTCCCATGTCATTTGGATTCTCTATGAAGAAGTTATGATTGTTTTACCCGGAACACCTGTTTATTGACTAGCTTCAGGACTGGTCACAAACCCTATCTTCCACAGAGTGTATCTCCATAATTATAGAAAATCAAGAGCTGAATTTATTACCACAGGTACCTTGATATGTCTTCTCAATACCATAGAAATTTCACCATATGAATCATTATATAAAACAAGTTATAGCAAAAATGGTAAGCTGACCTGAAAATAACATATCTTAGAACACATCACCAAAAGACTTCATCCTCCCTTGAAATCCAGCCTTCTTTACTTTTGATTTACTATGAAATTCGACTTATGTATCAAATGAATGTATAATGATATTTATTTATACCATTTATGTCACTTCCTTTTAACATTAGGGCTGACCTGAGAATTTCTTATTTTGTAATTCTTTTCTTTAATTATCTTCAGGGCCTACATGTACTTCCTTCTTCAATTCACTTTGTCATCTTCAAAAATTCATTTATCCTCAACCATGAGGATCCACATGATGTGCCACATACCATTGGAAACAAAATGATGTGTACTATCCATCCATGGGTCTTGTATCCACATGTGCATTTTCCTTCATGTCCAAATACCTTCATCAATCTTGCGGTCCAAAACCCATGACTAGGGTTGACATCAATTTCAACAACCAATCTTCCAACAATATCGCATACTACTTTCTCTATACACTCAAGTACAAGACAATTTGTGTCTCAAGTCTGTCCTATAGTATTTATGTTTCTGCATGAAGTATTTATGCTTTAAAAGGATGTGGTGAAATAATTTCATTTAGTGACTCTTTCCTCTACTTTCAGAATGTATTCAAAGGTTGTTTGTGGGTTACCTTCGCAAGTGTTATGATATTGAATTCACAAGTTGTGATCAGCTAATGAACTTGATTTTCTTTTGTTGGACTCATTGTTTAAATGAGGAGAAAAATCACTTTTCTTCATCTCAACTTTGCAATGACTTCCTTACTCACTGTCAAGGTTGAGATTAATTGTTCTTCTTCTTTTCTTCCACCTATCATTACCATCTATTGAGCTCTATTGAATGAGACTATGTTCCCAATGGAAAGGCATTTGGTCTGATAGGTTTACAAGTCTTTTAATGATAGCCACCTGCCTTTTTCCTTCAACCCTTTTATATTGTTTTTGGTTATGTTGAATTTGGAATTTATTATTTGTGCTTAATTTTGAGAATTGTTGCTTAGTGACAGTGGGAAATTGATTGTCTTAAATCTTATGAAGGATCCCCCTCTAGTCCAAGAACCAACATGTGACGTAAAGTAGGTTTTGAGATGCCTTGGCATAGTTCCTAAACAACTAAGAACATCTCAAGGTTACAACATATTTTTGGCACCATTGCTAGGGACGAAGGTTTGAGATATTTTCCCTGGGGTACGACAAAGATAATTTCTAAATCTTGGAGGTGAACAAGGATTAAACAAAAACATGATGTTTGAATTTCAAAGAATATTTTTCAGTTAGAAATTTCACTTGGCGACTCCAATAAAAGGTTCAAGACTCCAATGGAATCAACCTTGTTGACAGAGAAATGAAGGATTACTGCAAAACGATCAGATATCAAATGATGAACTTCTTTCAAGAAGCTTTGTTTCAAATGATTATTCCCTTTCTTCATTTTCCTGTACAATTTAAAAAGATTTTTCTTTATCTTGTATATTGGGAGAATCATAAATGCAAGAATATACTTTCTTCTTTGGAAAAATAAGTCTTTCCCTCTTCTTACAATGTTGAGAATCATGATAAACTCAAAACTTTACTTCCTTTATTAGAAAAAGAAACCTTGGTTTCTTCTTGTATTCCTCAAGTGAGATAAGCCATGTTCATTATTTCCCTCTGAAAATAATAATGAGCCTCTTGCATCAGTAGTCTTTTGAAATTTTTCTTGAACAAAAATTCCAAATCCCTATTCTTCCAAAGCATAGTCAATCTTGTAAACCAACTAATATTGAGACTAATATACCAGCTCCTACAAACAGTAGTATACTTTCTGAACAACCTGCAAAGATTCATCCTTAGGTTAAAAATAGGTATATACCTCTTAAAATTCCACCTATACTTCATGATTTTCCTAAGAAGTATCTTAAGTCTGTCCCTAGATTTAATGGAGAAGATGATGTTTCAGTAGAAAAGCACATAGAAACCTTTGAATACTTCACAAAATACCTAGATATTTCGTATGATGATTTCTTTATGTGGATCTCCACTTAGTCCTTGCAAGGGGAAGTTATAAAATGGTTTAGATACTTGGTAGTTGATTCTATCAGTTCTTGGATTGATTTCAATGTTTTTTTCTTGCACAAATGTGTTGAAAAGAAAACTCATCATCAATATCTCTTTGAGTTTTATGTTATTAAAATAAGGAAATGTGAAATTGTTACAAAGTTCAATAGAAGATTTGAAAATTTGTATCACAATTTTCCTATTGATATTAAGCCTTGTGTATCCTAATTTGGCCTTTTATCTTAGAGAAAGAAAATCTTCAAATTTGGAACAAATATTTACTAATGATGAGGAGATAGAAAATAATTTATGGACTTGTGGGAAGCTCCATGAACAAATTATGAATGAAAGAGTGACTTTAGAGAATTATTTTGAGGAAAGGGGACAAAGACAATCAGATTTTCACATTTCAAATTAGCAACATGTTAATGATGGAGGAACTGATTTTTGTATAGATTATTTAAGTGATTTTCATGGTGAGGAAGAAGAATTTATTGATGTTGAATCTAAAGAAGAATATGTTTAAGAACGTTATCAACAAAATATAGTTTTTTCTTTTGTTTTTAATGAACAAGATCAAAACTTTGTTGGACAAAATGATATTTTTCCTTTTGAGACTAACGAAGATATTCAAGTACCTATAGAAGCTTCAAGAAATTAGTTGGAGGATATGGATATTCAAACAAACTTTGCTATAGTTCAATCATTTTCTGAATCTTTAGCTCAAAAGAAAATACTTCATATCCCAATTTCTGAATTTGCATTTATTGGATTTTTAAATCTTGCACCTTTACTTGATGCATATGAAGATGCTTATGCTAAACTTCATGAAGAATTCATGACCCCTAATTTAAAAAAATAAAAAAGGATAGAAGTTCAATTGAGCTTATTCATAACTCATATTACTGTCAAGAATTTTCTATTAAAAAAAATTGCAGAATGAGATTTAGATAATAATTCTTTTGGTGCTTTTATTAATAAAGAAGAACATGTTTTTCAAGCCTTATCTATAGGAATTTGCAACAACGCACCAACTTATGAGATGTATGATGTTGGAATTGAAAACTTCCAAGATTCTTTTGTCATCTTAGGCTTAGAGCTCATTAAAAGAAAAGATTTGGGAAGTTTTAATTTTGATCATATGGGGTATTACAGTTATAAGTCTCTATATGATAGTTATGAAACACAATTAGAATTTAGTATCAAAGAAGATGATTTTTCCCATGCATCATCTTCAAAAATTTGTATCAATGGATCCATTTTTTATGTCTATCAGGATTTTGATAAGAAGACACATATAAATGTATTGTCTCCCATGGTCATAAAATACATAGAACTTGATAATAGTAAACAAGAACTTGTTGAAATTTTAGAAGATGTTGAAGAGATTGTGCTTTGCCATTTTTCTTTACAAGAATCACAAGTGGAAGAACCTAAATTTATTAAGGAAGTAGAAAGAACAAAAATGGTACAAAGATAGTTCACTCATGATAAAAAAAGGAAGAAGGATTCAATGTCAATCAAAAGATTTTCTTTCATGTTTTGAGGATCCTATTGTTGATTGGATGGAGTCTACATTAACAAAATTTTCAAATGCCTTGGGTATCAAGAGAGTATCATTCTTTGAATCTAAGTATAATTTTCTAATTATTTTTTCGTGGAATTCTTCAAATGTGTTTCATTCTTTCTCAACTATTTGCAAAAAGGGAATTTATTCAGTTAACAAAATGCTCAGATGGTTGCATTGGAAGTGGCATGTTACCTGAACAGGATGATTGGATTGCTTAGAGTAGAAGATATTGTACATAAATAGTCTCATTTATAAGCATTTATTTCAGTATATCAGTTCAGTTTGTAGTAGAATAGTTTTTCTTCATATTGTAGTGTGTTTGAGTGGTGAATAAGAAGGATGCACAAAATGGAGAACAAGGTGGTTTCAGGAATTTATAGGTTTCAGAGAGTAAGAAGTGAGTCAATTTAAAATTGCTAAGGATTGAAGGCACAAGGTCCACAGTGATTTAGTGCCTCACAGGGAGACACAATCCCCAGATGGAGCCTAATGTTGTAACCTAAATTGACTTTGTCAAAATTTACCAGGATCGCTATCTTTAGCAAAATCCCTATCTTTAGCAGGCTCCAATTTAATCAGACCATACTTTAAATACTTCAAAAAATAAGTGTTTATTCATTTTGGTGATCGGTGGTCTCGGTGTGATGGAGAAAAAAGGGTTTTGGTGTCCCGGTGGTTCGGTTGTCCCAGTGGTCGATTATAGTGTAGAAAGGGTTCTGGTGGGCGGTGTTCTGGTGTTGTGATGATCCCGATGGTCTGGTTGACCGATGGTTCATTTTCCTAGTGGTCCATTTGAGCCATAGCCCGATTTCCTAGTATCCCAGTCCCCGATGATCCTCAATCTCGTGGTGGTCTGGTTGAACAGTGACCCATTTTTCCTAGTGACCCGCTGGAACTTTAATCACGGTTGAAGATTTGCTTATGCATATTCTCTACTACAACTTCTTGGGAATATGCTCTTGCAAATTCTCGTTATGAACTCACAAAACTAGATTTATCTCAAATGGAAATTTTGAAGAAAAGGACAACCATTTATCTCTTGTTAACATTAAATATCAACATCTTCTAAAATATGTTTGACAACCAAACAATTATCAAATTAAAGAAAAAACAATTTCTTATTTGGCCAAAGACTCAATGTGAGGCTTTCTTGGTCAAACAAGTAACATGTGATAGTAAATAGCATGGAGATTGTATTCCCTGTGTTTATTAATTCATAGGGAAGCGGAAATTGGAGAGATTGTAAATGGAAAATACTTAGAAATTAGGTTTATAGGAAATCAAATGCATAGAACATAATTCCTTATTTATTGATATAATGGGATAGTGCATGCAATAAGGTGTTATTTTTCTAGAAAATTTTATTTGAAGACTATTCTAAGAAGCAATTCCACAATCCAAGGTATGTAGTTTCAAGATTCGAGGAATTAAGGTGGCATGAAAAAAGGGCTCTTATCTTTATACTATTATTGAAAATAATTTCCATGATTCTCGAAAAGACTTCAAGCAATTCATGAGGATAAAAGTAGCAGTTGAAGAATTCTTGAAGAGGTTAGGGGATTTTGGCAGCAAATGGAATGAGTTTCTGTTATAAGCCCATAGGGTTTTCTCTGTAAATGTTTCTCATTGGAGGGAACCATTCATTGGATTCACCTCTTGTTTATGTAGAGCCATGTTTTCCTTGATATTTTTTGTGTTAAGCTTCTCATTCTTTCATAACTATTATTTTGTCATCATATGAATGAAATTGCAAACAACAATTGGTACGACCACCACTATTGTGAATATATTGAAGATATTCCATAATGCAATATTGTAGACTACTTTCTCTATACATTCAAATACAAGAAAGTTCGTGTCTCAAGTCTTTCCTATATTATTTATGTTTCTACATGAAGTATTTATGCTTTAGCATGATGTGGTGAAAGAATTTCATCAAGTGACTCTTTCCTCTACTTTTAGGATGTATTCAGAGGTTGTTTGAAAGTTACCTTTGCAAGTGTTATGATCTTGAATTCACAAGTTGTGCTCATCTCATAAAATGTATTTTCTTTTGTTGGAATCATTGTTTAAATTCCCAAAAAAATCATGTTTCTTCATCTCAACTTTCCAGTGATTTCCTTACTCACTGTCAGGGTCAAGATTAATTGTTCTTATTCTTTTCTTCCACCTATCATTACTAGTTATTGAGCTTTTTTGAATGAGACTCCATTCCCAATGGAAATGCCTTTGTTCTAAGAGGTTTACAAGTCTTTTAATGACAATCACCTTCCTTTTTCCTTCAACCCTTTTATCATGTTTTTGGTTATGTTGAATATGGCATTTATTATTTGTGCTTAATGTTGAGAATTGTTGCTTAGTGACAGTGGGTAGCCAGTTGTCTTAAATATGATGAGGGAGCCCCCTTTGGTCCAAGAGCCAGATTTTGTCCTAAAGTAGGTTTTGAGATAACTTGGCATAGTTCCTAAACAACCGAGAACATCTCAAGGTTACAACTGGGGCAAAATTTCAACAATTGGTTATTTTTGGCCATTTTTTGGAGAAAAAAAAATAGTCAATCTGGTTTAAAAAATCACCTCATATTTTTTAAATAAATATGATTAAATTGATAATATTCACCAAAAAAATAAAATTTAATAGTAATTTATGTGTTTATATGTATATGTATATGTATATGTATATGTATATGTATATGTATATGTATATGTATATGTATATGTATATGTATATGTATGTATGTATGTATGTATGTATGATTTTTAAAACCAAAATAGTCGTCTAGAATATTATGCATAGTTATAATATTTGAAACCTTAAAAAATACCTTTCCCTAGATAAGTGCAATGATCAAATATTGAAACCCATTGATATCTACATTGAGTGGAATGAATGGTGGGTATCACAAAGCTGCTAGTATTTTTGGACTGCACATGGAGGATGAAATTAATAAGGAAATCCACCAATAACTACAACGGAGTTTGAATGCTTCCAAGAATACATTCAATATGAGTAAAAGAAGTATCAAACTAAATTTTTGACATTAATCCTTATGATCCATTAACAAAACTATAAGAAGAAAATATCTCACATGGAATTAACCCACAAACAAACAAAAATTGAAAAACAATTAATGACATAATAGACACAAGGTTTATCCTATAAACCCAAATGGAAAACCAACTTTGAATTGGGCCTCAAATATTCTCATTTCAATAATCTATGGTGCAATGCAACTCTTGTATCTCTATGCATCTTCTTCTCTTAGCCATAAAAAAAGGAAGAAATAGGGAGAGTTGAGTGTAAGGGGAAGGCCAAAAACCATGCCCTTTCATTTCCCATTCATCATCCTTTTCTCCTATTTTATTTTCTTTTAATCTTTTAATTAACCTCTTTTTCCTTCTCAATTTCATTTTTTCTTATTCAACTTTTACATTTTCATTGTTTACATAGCTTGTATAAGTTTCATAACTTGTTCAATTGGCTTATAGGTACTGAGTCTTACACCCATTTGTTGGTTCAGATCCATTTCGGATCACACCTCCCCATTGAGAGGATTTTTGGTCTCCAAAATCTCAAAGAAAACCAATCTTGATCAATCTATATTCTTTATACTTCTCTATAACAAGGCTATGACTCTATCTTCTGACTACAAATCTGAATCTATATTTGGATTTGGCTCGTGGATCTAGTTATTGGCTTCAGTCCTAGCTATGGATATGGCTCTGGTTTTACCTTGCTTATTCCTGCAATGCAGAAATCTGCTCAATAACTCTTCACTCTAAGAAATCTCCAAATACAAACTTTGTAGTCATCATACATTCCCATATATATCTTAGACTAGGATATGGTTCATATTTATAGTCAATGATGCCAAGTCGATTGCTAGTCTTCTTTTTCAATGTGACCCCAATATGCTTCCATCACGTAAAAATTCCACAAGAGGAAGTGTGGTCTACGTTCTCTTGCTAAAATGATTTGCAAGTTCCTAGCATGGAAACAATTATATTATGCCTACAAATGCTTGCAATCACTCGTGTAGTTCTCAAATACTCTTCCAAGGGTCATTGATCTCCATGAACCAATCTCTGGCACAACTCCATGAAGGGGTTCTTCTGATGCAACATTGAAAACAAGAACTAGATTGTGGCTACCCTTAGCATCAACATTTTTTCCATCTTGTTGGTGTCATGGGAATCCTCTACTACTATAGCTCCTTTTTTGGATTCATCTTCTTCAATATTCACACTCCACACTCTTCTCCTAGTTGTGTGGTTTCTGGGGTGAAGCTCTGGATGAAGTCGCCAATACTTTGATTCCAAATGACCACTCAAATTGCAGTGGTGGAAAATGTTCTTGGATTTTTTTTATGGAATACTCAAGATAGTCCTCCTCTCCATGTGCCTCTGAGTTCATTGTTTGATTGGGGAAGGCTTCATATCCCTATTCCTTTGAAAACAATTAGGCTTGTGGAATAGGGCTTGCTTCTCCTATCAATATGCCTAAAGGTGTCCTATCTTCTTACAAAATGATAAAACATCTAAGTACCAACAACTTGAAGCATTATGGCTTCTACTCTTACAGTAGGGACAAATAAGGAATGTCATGTTTGAGGCAAACCTCCTGGTCTTATTTTCCTTCTTTCCCTGACTGATCTTCTTGCTACTTTCTCTAAGTGCAAGTGTAGAATAAGTCTTTGAAATGTCCTCATCACTTCCCTTCTTCAATACACCACAAAAATATTGTGGTAGTGGACTTCCACCTTCACTTACCATCACACTTTCTCCCGATGAGTAGGCTAACTATGGCATGTCTTTCACCTTCACAAAAGTGGTCGTCATGGTCATAGGTTTTTCTCCTCTACCATTGAATCTTAGACCTTCATGATTGACCCATAGTGTATCTACAATGGAGCTCAAGCTTACGTATCTTCTCTTTCATATCCCTTGTCCATCAGATCCCATATTCCTTAAGAGTTTGGAACCAATGCTTCTAGTGTGATTTTCAAATTCACCAAGATACTCTTGGGGAATGACTCCAAACGGTGAACTTATGAAATTGGTCCTAGTCATGGAGCTAGCCTGGGTAGTGGCAATGGATATTTTCCTTGCTCCCTGGTCCTCTTGGAAAACTACTTGGTGTTTTTATAATGCCTACTCCTTCTTTGCCAATTCTTGTTATAGTTAAGTCTCCATCTGAGTGAGCCTATCTTCTCTCCAACTATCCAATTGAATGGCCTTCTTTACCAAGTGTACAAGATAAAATTTGTGTTTTTCCACTCTTCCATGACTGTAAGGAGGGTGTTTTGGCATTCTTCAAATCACTTCTTTAGTAGTGGTAACAATTTGGAAAAGTTCTGAATGATTTCCTCCATCTCTTCCATATTCTAGTAATACATTTTCACCTTCCCTTTCAATAATTTATTCTCTTCTCAAAGATAAGCATTGTTGGCCTCTAAGTCTTCCAACCTTTCTTTGCTTTCTTCTCCCATGTTTATCTTTTCAACATTATAGTAGTTTTATCATGGTAAGGGATTCAACTTCTCCAAGACCTTATGATCTGTAAATGAGGAACTTATAGCTCACTCGCTTCACTAACTTGAACCCTATATAGAAGTATTTTATAATCTTTTTTGTTAAGCTCATACAAGAGCTATGTCTTCTGAAAGGATATTAGGCCTTTGTCCTCTATCCTATACGAGGATCTCTCTTCCTCCCCTGGTTGCAATAATTTTTTGGTTGTAACCTGCACACAACAACCAACAAGAAAAACAATGGAAATCTAGTCAATAACAAATAATGCTCTACAAAGACTCTAAATTTAGTGACCAAATACCAATGCTATGTGATTTCTCTATTCTCAGTGTATCCTATACTCCAAAAATATTGTTTGTCTCCTTTCTCCATGTAACTTGTACATAAGCACCAAAATGACATTGCAATGAAATTCTTTGTTCTCAATAAGCTAACCAATTCCAGGTGTCTAACTTTGAATAGCATGTTGTCTCATATGTCAATTAGGTCTCTAAGTTGAATTTATGGGTCACACTTTGTATTTTGTATAATCTACCCAACACTCAATATTCTCATCAATCAAATGAAGGAGAAACTACATTTGTTGTTCAATCAGACAACAAGATCAAAATGAGCACTCTGATCCACAAAATTTATTGTCTCAATGTTTTCTTGACTGAAGACAAGGTAATGGGAATATGGATATGTTCTTGCTTTTGAATTGTAGTGGCCAAATACCAATGTTACTTACACTATAGTTTTATACAACACTCCATAATAAATTAATTAGTTTGCTTCAGTTTCACAAAGAGAAAAGGTTCAAACACTATAAGGAAATTAATTATCTAGAGTTAACATTTAGTGAGGCACTCCAACATCAAAAAATCATAGAATGCTCTCCTATATCACCAATAACTAACATATATATATTTCCTCAAATGAAATACAACAACATAATTGTTAATATTATCTCAATTGACATGCGATTTGTAGCTAACATAGAGAGGACATGGAAAATCAAATTATGTTTCTCAGACATTTAATCTACATTACCTAGTCAACCAAAATTACTTGAGTTCTATAGGAAATAAAGAGATTTGCTTTTTAGTGTCAAAAAAATCTGTGTTCCTTATATCTGAAATATAAGTCCTTAACTTCAACCAAATCAATCAAAAAATATAACGAGAACAAGAGAATTGGAGAGAAAACACTTGAGGTATGGTAACGCCATTAACTATTCCTTAAGGGAGAAAATACTCCTCAAGTAATGATTGCTTGCTACAATCACAATACACTTCACCATGCCGCATTACAATGCTTATACTTATTTATATAGTAATATATATCTCCTAGGAACATTCTCGTAGGTGTAACTTTCTAGTAGGCCTCCTTACATTCATTAACCTCCTAGGAACATTCTAGTAGGTATAACCTTCTAGTAATCCTTCTTAATTTCATTGTGTTTACACTATTTGATGGACCTTATTTACTAGAAATTTCCAACATACATAAAATTCATAGCTACCTAAAAATTATTATTCCCCTTGGATACCTCCCTAGCTACCCCATATTACCTTCCACTGTATACTAAGAAAAAAAACCAACTCAACCTTGAATATGACTCTTCATATCCAATTCCCCTCACTTCCACGAATGCCAAAACCTTTTTCTTGATGCAATAAAATGTTTTGACTATGATGCCATCCATTGTCGATTGAGAGAGAGAGAGAGAGTATGTCCATAGGCTACAAATGGTATGTATGTGTTGGAGCCGGAAGTCACTCCTGGATTGCTTGCAGGAGCAGAGCCCGACGCCCATCAGTCTAATGTCATGATTTGTTCGAAAGGGGTGATCAAATGGAAGAAAACTCGGAACGGTGGTCTCAGCTCAGAAACTAGGCCAGGCATGCATGAACGAGTGAGGTCTTGATAAACTTCAAACAGTGAGTTGCAATAAAGGGTGAGTAGGGGGAAGACTTCATGAGAAGGATGCAAGGGTCTGCTATAGGCATCAAGCTTCTAACAAACTGTGAAAGAAGGCATCTGAAAACAAGATCTTCTTACTTCCAAATGCAGGAAACCAGAGAAAATAGCAATGCAACAATAAATCATTTATCATAATAGAACTGCGTTAATTCATACGAAGCATTCAATTATGAACTCCCCAGCAATAGATGAAACATAGATGGAAAGGAATATTGTCTGTCATAAACCAAGAAATCTCAAATACTGATACATAACCCAGAAAGCTAGAATGTTTACTGAAACTTTACAGTCGGGAGCTTAGCTCTACCATCGATAGATACAAAAATGGCAAAAATGCCTTCATATACTCAAACTAATAATAGCAACAAGATCGAGACGTAGCATTGAAAGCTTTTCGTCTGCATGGCTTCTGACAACACGGAGCTGCAATCTTTGAATGGTCGTGCAACTTATGGCAGACGCGATCGATCTTCTGATAGTTTCTTCGGCGACTCGACGTGCCTTTAATTCATTGTAGGACCTTCCCATTATGGAGGAGACGATGTCTAACCACCACCAACCTCTTCAATAACTGCTTCTTGGGATTGAAGACGATCTGGCCAACTCAGCGCTTTGGGATATGGAAGACTCCTCACGCTGCCATCTGGAATAATTGAATAACTTGACGAACAGGCATGAAGGCCAGCACGGAGAATGGGGCTCATGGTAGGGGGGGGATGACGTCAGATTATGAGGACGTGGAAGAGGAGTGGCGAGGGATGAGGAGGGCGACAGAGGAGGACACATGGCGGAAGACAACAAGCAGAAGGGGAGGAAGACGAGGGAGGACCACGTGGACCAAAGAGGGGAGGCGGGTGTATGACACGCGGCAGCACGAGAAAGGTGGAAAGGAAGATGTCGTGACGGGAGGAGGGCCCACACGGGTTAAAGGCAGGTTATCTGAGAGGGATGAAGCTGTCCACGAGCCACTGATTCGGGCTCTTCGATCGTGGCCGCTGAAGAGTTGCGTCCTTGATTCCGGACCCCACCCCCTCCTCTTAAAGGTAGAAAGGCGGGGGGGGGTCTGGAATTGCCTTCATCACCGTTGATCCGGGCGCGCAAATCCCAGCCGTCCAAAATTGATTCCTGTTTAACACAGGTGCATAGCACCCAAAACTTAGGACAAGTGGGTTTTAACCCATTCCTTTGCAATCTAAACCTCTTACAATAAATATCACTAACATTTGGCTCCATGGGGGATAGAGTCATCCCTGTGATGCTCTAAGAACTCTTTTGCAGATTGAGTGCCTTTGTTGTTGGGCTATGGAGTCACTTATTAGTCCGAAAAAAAAAAATTAGAAACAATATGTACAAAACAAAAAGAGCCAACTGTGCCTCACAGAAAACATTTTTTCAAGAAATGCCCATTCACTGGGCCATTAAAAACTTCTTCGCCTTCCAGATCTTGCAACCTGTATGTGTTGTTTGAAAATACTTCAAGGATCTTGAAAGGCCCAAACCAGAGGGAATCAAATTTACTATGCTTGCCCTTTTCCTGCCTAGGTGCATCCCATTTGAGCACCAAATCACCCTTCTTGAACTCTTTCTTTTTTTTCTTTTTGTCGAAAGCCTGCTTGATCTTCTGTTGATGATTGTAGGCTCTGTCTCTGACCTGTTCTCTTATCTGTTGTACTTCCACCATCTGATGAATCCTTATGAGAACATGGTTAGGCTCTCCTTCAAGGTCTTGGAGGAATTTAGCCACAGATAAGGCGAGCTGAGTGGGGAAAACAACCTCTATTCCATAAACCAGCTGGAAAGGTGAGATGCCCAGCGATTTCTTTGTTGTTACCCGATCAGCCCAAAGAGAAAACTTGAGCTTTGAGTCCCAGGCCCTTTTATTGTCTTCCAGTAGCTTCTTGATAAGCTTGATTAGGCTTTTATTGGAAGACTCTGCCAGTCCGTTCCCTTGAGGATAGTAGGGAGTAGAATGAACCAGTGAAATTTTGAACTGTTCACAGAATTTGATCAGAGGCTCAGACCGAAAGGGAGAGGAATTATCAGTGACGATTCTACTGGGGCAACCGAACCTCATTATGATGTCCTCCGGGAAGCTGATAATTACTTTATGAGAAGTGCTTCTGGTAGGGACAGCTTCTATCCATTTGGTGAAGTAGTCGGTTGCAGTCAGAATCCATCTGTGTTGGCCACTTGAGGGAGGATGAATTTCCCCGATGAAGTCCAATCCCCACTAGTGAAAGGGTTATGAGACTACCACAGGCTTTAAGGGCAGGGATGTGAGCTGTTGCTTTCCTGAGAATTTTTGGCACTTGATACAAGCTTTGATTTCTTTGTAGACATCAGGAAATAAGGTGGGCCAATAATACCCGGCTCGGAGGATCTTGTGCGCTGTGGTCTTCCAAAAATGATGACCTCCACAGAGACCGCTATGGAAATAGATCATAACCTTTTGTTCCTGCTGTGGGTCCAGACACCTTAGTAGTACCCCCAGAGGGTCCTTCCAATACAAGGTTTGGCCAATGAGGCAATACCTGACAGCTTTGAGCTTTAAAGCTCTTGCCTTGCTTTTTTCCATCCCATCAGGAGGCTTCAATTCTTGCAGAAAGTACAATATATCCTTGTACCAGATGCATGTTGCTAGTGGCAGAGCTCTTTAGGAACTTCTGTTGGATGACTCAGCTTGCTCGTTGATGCAATTGATTCCCAAGACCCTGCAATTGGATTTAGCCAGCAACTTGGCTAAACCCTGCCCCTTTACCATCTTGGTGGGCTTAATCTCCAGATCAAATTCTAGGATCTTAGCGATCCATTTACCTCTCCTCCCATCTATGTCAAGCTGTATAAGAATGTCCTTCACAGAGGTTGAAGGGACATATGCAGTGATTTTTGAATGCAAGACATAGACTCTGAAATCCTTGAGGGCTTTCACCAGGGCATAAGCCTGCTTCTCCATGATATCGTATCGGAGTTCTGCATCTCTCAGTGCCTTGCTAAAGAAGGCAATAGGATGCTCTTGTCCTTGATCATTTTTCTGCAGCAAAACTGCCGCTACTGTATCAAAAGAAGTAAAAGAGAAAATCAGAAAATCTTTGGAATAATTGGGACTGATTAGCACAGGTGCCTCAGTCAACACCTTCTTTATTTGATCGAAAGATTCCCTGGGTGCAGAGGTCCATCTTACTTCACTCCCCTTCTTGAGCATGGTTGTGATGTGTTTTACCAATTCAGCAAAATTTGAAACAAATCTCCTCAGAAAATTAATCCTTCCCAAAAATGCCTGAACCTCTTTCTTAGATCGGGGAAGGGACAAGGCCTGAATTGCTTCTAGCATGTTGGGATCAATCCTTACTCCCTCTGCTGATACTATATGGCCTAACAAATTTCCCTCCTGCATGGCAAACAGTGATTTTTTGGGGTTTAAAGATAGGCCATACCTCCGACACTTCAGGAAAACTTTCTTCAAGTGGTAGCGGTGCTCTTTATCAGTCTTGGAAAAGACTGTTATGTCATCTAAGTAAATCACCACGAACTTATCTTTTTCTCCAATGAAGGCTATGTCCATGGCCCGCTGAAATGTTGCTCCCACATTCATCAGTCCGAAAGGCATCTTGGCATACATGAATGTGCCCCAGGGAGTGGTGAAGGTTGTTTTTTCCCTGTCCTCAGGCATAACTGATATGTGATTGTAGCCAGAGAAACCATCAATCATGGATATTCTGGAAGCACCGGTGACCTTCTGCAATATGTGCTCCATGTTGGGCAAGGGATAATTATCCTTCCTTGAGCTCCTGTTCAGGTTTCTAAAATCAACACAGAGTCTGATTTCACCGCTTTTCTTTCTTACTGGGACCAAATTGGCCACCCAGTCAGAATATCTCAAGGGGACAATGATCTGGGCATCCAGCATCTTTTTCACTTCCCTCTCCATGATGGGTAGAAGCATGGGATTTATCTGTCTCAGCTTCTGCTTGAAAGGCTTGGCCTCCTCTTTCAGTGGGATCTTGTGCTCAATGATTGATGTGTCATATGTCTTGAGATCTTCGTAGGTCCATGCAAACACATCAGCAAACTCTCTCAGCAACTTGGTATATCCGGCCCTCTGCTCTTCAGTCAAACTCCTTGACAGCTTGACCAATTTAGGCTTCTCAGGTGTGCCTATGTTGCATTCAGCTGTATCAACGTCATCACCTGAGATTCTTCCCCTTACTGCCACATCATTTCCATCGAACAATCTTTCTAATGGGATCAGACCTCTTGGTATGTGATTTCTCGGTAGTTGAATAATATGTTGGTTAGCCATTTCATTCAAAAACTCCTCAGGATGGTGGTCACTTTCCATGTCAGGATCTTCATCTATGTGTGATGCAGAAAAGTCATCAACGGATTGGAGGAATTTCTCGATCTCCGGATCATCTTCAAACACCTTCCAATGTTTGACATTGTCTGGTACAGACGGTCTGTATCTTATTTCTACATCAGACCCAGCAGTGGGCAGTGCAGGAACTTCGAGCAGACTAGCTGAGAAAGCTAAGAAATCGGCTGGAGAATTTTCTTCCCTTGGAATGAAAGAGATATTGAAAGCCAAGAAGAAACTATCAATCAGATCCCATACCTCGTTCCTGTAATTCTTGAGACGGGGGTGCTTGGTTTTATAAACGTTTTTGACCTGCTGGACAATCAACTCTGCGCCCCCAAACACAGCCATCTCCCTTATTCCCATCTCCTTTGCAGCTCTTAATCCCAGAACCAGGGCTTCATATTCTGCCACATTGTTGGTGACTTCAAATTCCAGCTTGTATGACAGAGATATGGTCTCATGAGAGGGGGATATGAATACCACCCCGGCACTTGCACCCATACTGGAGGAAGCTCCATCAAAGAACATCTTCCAAACAGAGGTGGTTGGAGGGGGTGTCTCCTGATTAAGAATGGACTGCTTTCTGATTTGCAAGGGGGCCTCAGGGGTGTGGGTGAGCTGTAATAAACTGGAGCCTAAATCAGTGTCGAAGGCATAGATGGGATGATTGGTAGGGTTGGCTTCATCACTGATTATGTAGGCTAGCTGGGATTCCCTGTACAATCTCCTATGTTCCCCTCCAAAGACCGGAATGGTGGCATATGTGAGATCCATCTGCAGGGTTCCTCCCAGTCTCTTTATCCAGGATCTTGACAACAACATACCAAACTTAGGGGGGACATCAACTACCACAATATCCATGACCATACTCTTCATGGGCAACTGAAACAAAGAGACTACCAGGTCCTTAATGACTCCCAAACATTGCACCCTCCTAGAGTCAAAAGAATAGAGGTCATGATAGGCTCGGGTGACTTCTAGTCCCAACTCCTCCATAACAGCTTTGGGCATGAGGTTGTGGGAGGCCCCTGAATCCATAAGGCAATTATGAAGCACTTTGTCATGTATATTCAGGGATGTGTAGAAGGGAGGGGATGAATCATCTCTGTCTTCTACCATGGGACCTAGGACAACTGCAGGCCTTTCATCTTGGAGGTTTATGGAGTCTGTAAGAGGGTATGAGGCTTCGGTCTTCAACAGCTCAGAGAAACACTTTTTGAATTCCCCATGTTTAATTAACTCAGTGAGTGGCACAGGAATTCTGATCTTTTGAATCTCATGTTTGAAATTGAAAGAAGACATGGGCTTTGGGATTTCTCTAATTTTAGGAACATGATTATGGACAATGGGAGGAAGAGGTTGATATTTCTTACCTCTTTTAACGCCTGCTACTTCATTAGCAGGTTTCTCTGTTCTAGTGGATGGCTCAGGAACATCAAGTGTTGCTCTCTTGTCGGACCTCAGGTTATATCTTCCTCAGCCACCACTAGCTTTGTCTTCTTTGCTCAATTCATTTAGCTGACTATTTAGGAGGGAGTCCTCATATGCTGATTTGGTTAGATGAGGAAAGGGGGGAGTGACTTCTAAACTGTGGATTTTGGGCTCAGGCTCGTCTGTTTCCTCTTCTTCATCAGCCGCAAAATTGTTCTGAAAGGGAGCTTGAATTCTTTGGTCTTCTCTGTCTCTTCCTCTGTGCATAGTTGGGGGAGAAATATTATTTGGCCTTCTGAAACCCCCCTTATTTTCGGTGTTCTGAGGGCCCTTATACATTTTCTTCCTTTCCACCTTCAATTTCTCCACCTCTTCTTTAAGGAAGTTCATTACTTGAGTCAACTCATTTACTTGAGGGTGGGTCAATGATGGGCCGGAAGTTGAGGCTTCCGACTTTTCCTTTCTTCTGTCTGTGTCGGCCTGGTTCCTCAGTCTGTCAGCTGCTAGTATGTTGGATTCCACCTCTATAGCTGCATCTTTCATCTAAGCTAAAGAGGTGGCTCTTCTTTCTCTTAATGAGAGACAGAAATCAGGGTCAAATGCACTAGCGTATGAAATTTGGGCAGAGGCTTCTGAAGGCTTTATCTCCACATGAATCTTGTTATACATCTTATTAAATATTTTGGAGAAGTCAAAGACCGACTCTCCTTCCTGCTTCTTCAAAGACCCAAACTCAGTCATGTAATATATGTAATCTTTTCTATCTCCCCACTGCCTCAGGAAAACAGTATCCAGAGCCTCGATTCCTGCGACAGATCCAGGGGCCAGTCCTCTAAACCATTTTCTAACTTCACCATCCAAGCTCTGAACAAAGACTCTCATCCAGACATCTTCATTTTCAATGTTCAAATTGTCTGCATAACTGTAAAAAGCAGCCAAGTGCTCCTCAGCAGTTATGTCCCCTTTCCCACTAAACTTGGGCATGTACTTCAAGTAGTCTCCAGCAGGGAGAGGGTTCATAGGATGAGGTAGGATTAAAGGAGCATATCTAGCAGCAACTATGGCGTCTATTCTGGTCGGAGGGGGATTAGCACCAGCCATAGGGATATTAGGTGGAGGAGAACTCGGAGGAGAAAGAGTATGAACAGGAGATGTTGGAAAAGAGGTTCCTGAAGGAGACAATGGAGAAAACAGTGAGAGAGCCAAGGGACCCGAGTGTGCAAATGCTTCTCTCTGCGCAGCAGTAGCAACAAAAGGAGGGGTGGTGAAACCTTCAGAAGCTGGAGGTCTGTGATGAGGCACGACCTCTAGGGAGGGGGAAGTGACAAGGATCTCTCTTTCTGGTACCAGACCAGGAGGAGAAAACTCAGCAGGAACACTCCCGAAATTCAGAAGATGGGAAACCTCAGAGGAAGGACGACTAGGAAGCCAAGAATAAGACAATGGAGTTCTCACAGAAGGGGAAGGGGAATTACCTGTTTCGACGGTGGAAACTTCTTTCGCAGAGGTCTTTCCCTTTCTGCGCACTGCTTCCAAGTCAGCTTCTTGTGTAGCTAAAGGAAAGTGTGGATTAGACCTCGTGTGTCTGCCTCTCGAAGCCAGAGTTGATAGATCAGGTTCTCCCCAGTGGAGAAATCACATTGGAGTCGCCAGGTGCACAGTAGCAATCTTCAAGTTCTGATATCTGATGCACCTTCAGAATTAGTTGATCTTTGTCGTTCAATCCCGGGGAAAATATTCAACTTCGTCCCCGGCAACGGCGCCAGAAATGTTGGATCCAGAAGTCACTCCTGGATTGCTTGCAGGAGCAGAGCCTGACGCCCATCAGTCTAATGTCACGATTTGTTCGAAAGGGGTGATCAAATGGAAGCAAACTCGGAACGGTGGTCTCAGCTCAGAAACTAGGCCAGGCATGCATGAACGAGTGAGGTCTTGATAAACTTCAAACAATGAGTTGCAATAAAGGGTGAGTAGGGGGAAGACTTCATGAGAAGGATGCAAGGGTCTGCTATAGGCATCAAGCTTCTAACAGACTGTGAAAGCAGGCATCTGAAAACAAGATCTTCTTACTTCCAAATGCAGGAAACCAAAGAAAACAACAATGCAACAATAAATCATTTATCATAACAGAACTGCGTTAATTCATATGAAGCATTCGAGTATGAACTCCCCAGCAAGAGATGAAACATAGATGGAAAGGAAGATTGTCTGTCATAAACCAAGAAATCTCAAACACTGATACATAACCCAGAAAGCTAGAATTTTTACTGAAACTTTACAGTCGAGAGCTTAGCTCTACCATCGATAGATACAAAAATGGTGAAAACGCCTTCATATACTCAAACTAACAATAGCAACAAAATCGAGACGTAGCATTGAAAGCTTTGCGTCTGCATGGCTTCTGACAACACGGAGCTGCAATCTTTGAATGGTCGTGCAACTTATGGAAGACGCGATCGATCTTCTGACAGTTTCTTCGGCGACTCGACGTGCCTTTAATTCATTACAGGACCTTCCCATTATGGCGGAGACAATGTCTAACCACCATCAATCGTTTCAATAACTTCTTCTTGGGATTGAAGACGATCTGGTCAACTCAACGCTTTGGGATATGGAAGACTCCTTGCGCTGCCATCTGGAATAACTAAATAACTTGACGAACAGGCATGAAGGCCAGCACGGAGAATGGGGCTCATGGTAGGGGGGGATGACGTCAGATTATGAGGACGTGGAAGAGGAGTGGCGAGGGATGAGGAGGGCGACAGAGGAGGACACATGGCGGAAGACAATAGGAAGAAGGGGAGGAAGATGAGGGAGGACCACGTGGACCAAAGAGGGGAGGCAGGTGGATGACACACGGCAGCACGAGAAAGGTGGAAAGGAAGATGACGTGATGGGAGGAGGGCCCACATGGGTTAAAGACAGGGAAGATGAGAGGGATGAAGCCGTCCACGAGCCGTTGATCCGGGCTCTTCGATCATGGCCGCTGAAGAGTTGCATCCCTGATTCCGGACCCCCCCCCTCCGCTTAAAGGTAGAAAGGCGGGGGGGGGTCCGGAATTGCCTTCATCATCGTTGATCCAGGCGCGCTGATCTGAACCGTTGGAGAGGTGCGCCCCCGATTCCAGNCCCCCCCCCCCCCCCCCCCCCGGCTTAAAGTTCGGAAGGCAGGGGGGTCCGGAATTCGCTGTGCGTCGTTGATCCGGGCGCGCAAATCCCAGCCGTCCAAAATTGATTCCTGTTTAACACAGACGCATAGCGCCCAAAAATTAGGACAAGTGGGTTTTAACCCATTCCTTTGCAATCTAAACCCCTTACAATAAATATCACTAACAATATGATATCCTTATATCCATGCAGGTGAGAGAAAACACCCCAAGGAGGAAGGGATTTTCTCCAACAATGAATTTGCAGTCCAATGAGGGAGAAATTCACCCCAAAAAATAACGAATCAACCAGGAAAGTGCTAATTCAACCTAGGCAAGAGATAAATCAACCAAGGAAAGATAAATTCAACCTATGCAAGAGAAATTTAACTTAGGGAGAGAATTAAAGTGTGGAGGTGAGAAAATTCACCCAAAAATTGGATTAAATTGAATTAGAAACTCTCTAGATAAATGAAATAGTCAAATATCGGTAGCCATTGATCTCTACGCAGAGAGAAATGAATGGTGGGTATCTCAGAGTTGTTAGAGTCTTTGGATTACATGTGGATGATGAAATTAATAAGGAAATCCACCAAAAACTGCAGCAGGGATTGAATGCTTCTAAGTAGCCATTCAATATGAGTAAAGGCAATATCAAACAGAATTAACCCACAAACATACAACAATTGCCAAACAATTCATGACATAATAGACACAATGTTTAACTTGGAAACCTAAATCAGAAAACAACTTCAAATGGGAGCTCAATTCTTATTTCAGCAATCTCTAGTACAATGCAACTCTTCTCTCTTTATGCGTATTCTTCTCTTGGCCATCAAAAAATCCATTTAAGGCTAAAAATAATGGAAGAAATAGGAAGAGTTGAGGGTAAGGGGAAGACCAACAACCATACCCCTTCATTTCACATTCCTCAACCTTCTCTTCTATTTTATTTTATTTTAATCTTTTAATTAACCCATTTTTCCTTCTCACCTTCATTTTGTCTTATTCAACTATTACATTAGCATTTCTTTACATGGCTTGTCTAACCTTCATAAATTGTTGAATTGGATTATAGGTATTGAGACTTACAACTATTTTTTACTTCGGATCCATTTTGAATCACACCTCTCCATTGAGACTCTTTTTGGTCTCCAAAAGATCAAAGAAAACAATGTAGATCAATGTTCCTTCCATATGCTTCCCTAAAACATGGTTGTGATTTTGGATATTGGATACATTTTTTACTCTAGCTTTGGCTTGAGCTTGTGGCTCTATCTATTGGATCCACTCATATCTATGGCTCTAGCTCTTGTTCTGGTTCGCTTGTTCCCACAATGCAGCAGTTTTCTCACTGACTCTTAGCTATGAGAAATTTCCATATCCAAACTCAGTTGTCAACATCCGTTCCCATCTCTCTCTCAGAATTGGATATGGTTCATCTTGGTAGTCAATGAGACCAAGTAAAACACTAGTCTTCTTGTATAGTGTGACCCTAGCATGTCACCATCATGTAAAAATTCCACAAGAGGAAGTGTGGTTCGCATCCTCTTTCTAGGATCAATTGCTTTCCAACATGGAAAAAACCCGCATCTAATGGCCGAAATACATTAACAATCTTCACCAATGTGTCGAACAAGTGAGCCCAAGGACCAAAAATCGAGAGGTGTCGTCTACAAAAATAACAATTATCTCACCGAGGCGGGCATACCCATGCTCGGGATAAAATAAAATCATGGCTACCAATCAAATACATTGTAGATCCATGTCATATAACTATATAAAGTGTAGTTGCGAGCAATACACAGTGGAGATACGTCTCGAAATAAAAAAGATATACGTGTAGAGTATCCATCTTCATAGAAGCTGATAAGGCCTGATGGCTGGAGATGAGGTCTTCAGAGCTCGAGCAACAACTTCAAAATCTTCAAAACTCGAGTAGGAGTGTAATATGAGTGTACGAATTCACTACCCGGAGGTCTTCGATGGATTTTTGATCATGGACTAGAGAATCTTGATGATCAGACTAAAGACTTCATTGATTTCGAACAAAAAATTGATTGGACATTCAGGATGATCAGGTATGAGGGAAAGAGACAAACTCTAGAGGGGCCAACTCAGGCTTGGTAAAAACTTCCCTTGGACAACAACACGACAAATGATGAGACTCGGGCATCATGGCATTAACATAAGTTTACGAGGCAGGAGGCAACACAAACTCTCCATATGTTTGGAAGAATAACCAAACAGAGGAGGACATGGCTCTATGTAGCAATAACAACTTCCTAAGGTCGTATTAAATCCTAGAGTTTAACAAACAAACAAACATATGTGCTTTATCCAAGGGCGACTCATTATGCTGCCAATAAAGAAAATACTTTTTCCTTCCTCTTTTGGGGGTATATTTGATTTTGTTTGTCTTTTTCAATAATTTTGGAAAAATAAAGAAAGAATGTTACGTTACAAAGGAGGAACAAATGTTGCAAGCATACAAGTTCAAGGCACAGGGACAAGACTGATGTTCAGAGTAAGGACACTCGGTAAAAATCCTCCAGGGGACAAAGGTGTCAAGATGCAAAGGCAAAGTGTTACAGGGCTTGCGTATAATGCATGCTTTAGATGGTTCAGTTGAGAGCAACATGGAGCTGGCATTAGGCCAAAGACGCAGGTATGCAAATGCGATTAATAAAACACACAATGGTAACGTCCTTCAATGTGAATTTAATGAGCCCAGAGAAGGTAAGCTCAACGTTTTTTCGTAAAACGAGACTCCACTGGGGTACCTTTTTCAAAGGTAGTCTAGTCAGTTCGAAAAATGGGTAAACTAGCACCGAAAAGACGTCTATTCAAAACCGTTTTAACGAGTGTGATAAAGACAAGATCACTCAGGCATTTTTTCATTTTTAAGGAGTCTGAAAAAAGATTAACTATGGACTCCATCAGGAATGTTCTTCTGGACCATTTTAATGAGTGTGAAAGAATAAGTTCACTCAACAATCTTTTCAATTTTAGGGAGTCTAAAAAGAGTTTAACTGTGGACTCCGTGGGGGTTCCTTTTTCATAAATTTAGTCCCTCGGGCCCGAAAAAGGGTTAAAATGATACCTGAGAGTACTCTTCTAGAGAACTGAAGTTCCTTAGAGTATACCTTTGTTCGTACAGTTGACCGTCCAGACCGAAAAAGAGGTAAACTACCACCAGAAAGACATGACTTTCAAATTTCAGTTTAACGAGCGTGAAAGGCTGCAAGATCGCTCGGCAATCTTTTCATGTTTAGAGGGTCTGAAAAGGGCTTAAAAGATGACCCATTATGTCTTTTGGGAGTCTTGAGGGTGAGGTCAAGAGTGAAAAGGAATCATGCAAATGAGGCTCAAACTCGTAATCAGGAAAAACAACAAGGACTCCCAAGCCTACAATGATTAGATATAGCATGGACACCATAATGCAACCAGGATCTACATAGGGCATCCATGTTCCGGTAAGCTCTACCACCAACTCGTGGCACTTCTAAAGCAACAATGATTATTTTATGTCTCAACCTGATGGGATCGATCCTATGGAAAAGGGATAAAGACAACGAGATACAAAATTCATGGAGGAAACCTAACCTACATGCTCAAATTTATCATAGAGATTTTTCCATGGACCGTTAAAAGTTACCCAAAACTCCAAAAAAAAAAAAAAAAATGTCTCGATACCCGATCATACCCTTCCAATGCAACTCCTGAATCACTCTAAATGGTTTTTGGTTTAAAGAAAATGATAAGGGGGGCCAAAAAGTCTATAAATAGAAGATGGCAGCTCATTATCACCATTTTTTATTTGGAAATTGACTCTGGAGCAAAAAAACCCCTTTGATAAAAGTGGTGATTCCGAGAGCTACTATGGACGAAACGACCATATGTCTGGACCAAGTAAATATAAACTCCCTCCTCTTGCAATTTAAATATTTATTTATGCTTTGGGTTTCAAGTTTTGGGGGGCTGTCAATCTTCAAAAGGTCTCCCCTAGGTCCACGCGGGTTGTCTTAGGACAGGTCGCGTGTACATTCGGGTAAAGTAAAAACTGCACGCATGTACACATGACTGTCAGCACTATAGCCCGCGTGGACCCCCTTATTGAATGAAAAAAAATTAAAAACAGGGTTTAACCCTCCTAAACTTGGTGTTTTGTAGGATGTATGTTCACTAGAGGGAAAGAGAGCATGAGGAGGTTAGTGAGTTGGTCGGGGAAGACCCCAATGTTGTGGCTGACTTAATGAAATGTGGGTTGATCAAGTTCTTCTTATGTCCTTTTATGCAGGCACAACCTAGGCTACTGAACACCTTGGTTGATTATTGGCATCCGGATGTAGAGGCCTTTATGTTAGAGGGGTATTCATTGGTGCCCACGACAGAGGACATGTATTTTTTGACTGGCCTCTCCAGGAGAGGGGAACCGGTCAACTTCCGGACATTTCCTTCAAGGCCTCATAACATATCAGAGTTGATAGGACTTTATTGTGAGGCTGGTACAGACCGATCGAGCTCACAGGTTCCCATAAGTAAGATTATTTACTTATCGTTGCAGATGATTGTGTTTCTTATTGGGTGGATGACTGGTTATGTGACTCTACATCAGGCGTCCCGTGCACAGATGAACTGTGCAGTCCAGTGCTTAAATGCACAAATATTTGATTGGATCACTACACTGCTAGATTGTATGAAAAGGCAGTTGACAGATTGTCGATCGCAGACGTAGAGGAACTTCGGGTTCGGGACTAGTCTATGCTCTTTCTTCTTTGAAAGAGTTCTGAGCTTCAGTCCTCGAGTAGCGGTACGAGGACATCAGGCCTCTCTTCCTGCAGTTTGTAGATGGCAGTGTTACTGCCACGACAGGGTGGTGGAAGGACCAATGAGTCCTTTGACGATGATTTCTTCACTTGGTTTTCGTGACAGATCCCAGTCATAGAGGATTACCCTTATGCTGGGATTGATTTCTCGAGAGATCCTAAGATACTAGTACCTCTTGGTGAGGAGCGAGGAGAGATGGGTAAGTTTACATCATTGTTTTTTTGTTTTTTTTTTTGTTTATGAAACATATGTAATTTTTATGTTGTTTTTGTTATATATCAATTTTTTTATACCAAAGTTCCTGACGGATATGTGTCTGTTTTGTACAGATGTGGGACCAGTGTGACCTGCGGACTATGCAAGGAACAAGCATTTTCCTTATCTAGGGGCCGCACCTGCCACCACAGGGGGACCAATAGCAGTAGGAGAGCTTCCAGCTGGGGAGGCTGAGAAGGTGTTGAGACGATTCGAGTGAAACTTTACTTCGCTCGCTCGCATGGTCCCTATGGTAGAGATTGAGGATCTGCCACCATCTATGAAGCCTCATGTAGTGGGGGCACCATAGACGTGGTTCCGATTGTTTCGGCGTTTGGCAAATGCTGTTGACTAGTACAATAGGGCCCACAGGCCCTAACCTTAGTTAGACTTTTCACATGCCGAGAGCACTACTTGTATATATTTTTTGAGGGCATAAGCCCCATGACTCGTTATTGGTCATACTTTTGAGGTGCTTGCATCCACCTATGTACTCTAGTGACTATGATATTATATATGGATTTTTATGTCTTTATGTGTCTTATGGATCATTTTTTCCTTTAAAATGGTATTTACATGTTTATGTGTATGTCCTTTCATATGTGTGCAAGATGCCAATCTAAAATTTGATTAGCTAGAGTATCTGTAATTTGGTTTAATCTCTTAGGAACATGAAAATATGTAATATAATCAAAGCTTCGTTCTAAGAGACATACCCTAAGGAATCGTCGGTGTAAAGTCAGATCATGAACACGGTAGACTCTATTTAACTGCGACACAACTAGCTGAGTGTCGAGATAGACCCGGAGATGAGAGATACCAAATGACAGGGCATCACGAAGCAACTCAATAACTGCACTATACTCGGCAACGTTGTTTGTGGTGTCACCTAAGCATATACCTCCGGAAGATAATAACTGGCCTCGAGGTGTAAAAATTACCCAAGCTGTGGAGGCAAGCCTCTGAGTGTGCTGGGTAGCACCGTCTGCATACCCAATGAACACCTCGGATTCACTTGACATCTGCCACAGTGACAAAAGATAACATCAAAAACGACACGTCCATAATACTAAAAGAAACTAGAAAGTAATAGTACAAAGACTATACATATGTTACAAAAAGTTACCCATGTTGACCTGCCTATGAGTAATACTTCTTGAGGTAGAACCCATTTCTAGGCTCTGCCAAAGCATTCCCTTCAAAGTCAACCAGACGATAAGAGCCCTTTTTTAGACCCTCTTTTATGATAAAAGGTCTGAACCACATGGGTTTGAATTTTCCTGCCCCCGGGGGGTCTTTATCTTGGTCATAGACCAGGACAAGGTCGCCTTCAGAGAAAATACGAGGATGAATGGACCGATCATATTGACACTTGACTTTATGTTTGTGAGCCTCATTGGCTAGCGCCGCATCACGACGCTGCTCATTGAGTTTTTCAAGGTATAATAATCGCTCTTCAAGTGGAGAAGTGTTCGGCAATAATTGTACTGCCAACTTTAGGGACGGGATCTGACATTCGATATGCAAGACTACTTCCAGCCTGTAAATGAGTTGAAAAGGTGAGAAACTGGTTGTAGTCTTAATAGACATTCGGTAAGCCCATAATGTCGAGTATAACATCAAATGCCAATTTGACTTGGCTGAGTTGATCGTTCGGTGTAGGATGGTCTTAAGAGATTTATTTACAACTTCCACCTGACCATTTGCTTGGGGGTAGTAGGGTGAAAAATGTTCTTGTTGCAACCCAAGATTTGATGCTAACTCGTTCATCATCTGGTTCTGAAAGTGACTACCATGGCCAGTGACAATCTCCCTCGGGACGCCGAACCTTGCTATTATCTGGTTGAATAAAAAGAGAGTCGCAGTCTCTCCATCATCTTTAAACATTGGCATAGATTTGACCCACTTCGTGAAGTAGTCTACGGCTACGATGATATAATTGTGCCCCCTTGTTGAAGGAGGGTTGCATGTAGTGTAATTAATCCCCCACTTGATGAAGGGACCAACTATGATGACAGAAAACATGGGAGCAGGATGTGCCCTCATCTTCCGAGAGAAGATCTGGCATGGGTGGCACTTCTTGACCGATTTGATACAATCTTTGATTAGTGTCAACCATAAGTAACCTTCTCATAAAATATTTTGGGTTGTTTCCAACCCAGACAAATGACCGCCACACGCTCCGGTATGGCAATCATTAAGCATGATAACCGCTTCTTCGTGAGTGAGACATCGGCGCAGGATTCAGTTTACACTTCTTCGATACAATGTATCATCAAGTATGAGATAATTCTTAGCCTGATGGCATATACGTCGACGCTCATCATGAGAAGAAAACGTGGGGCACTTCAAAGTCTGGAGATAGATAAGTGTATCTCCGTACCAGGGATCCGAATATGTGATCAAAAACATATCTCCTCTGATAGGCGACTCTTCGGGAACAACATCACCTGACTCAACCGAAAGTTCTGAAATAAGTTTTGTGAAGACCAATGACTTTTTGGATTTCGCTGAAACGAAATCTAAGTCAAACTCCTGGAGGACGACTATCCATCTACTGATATTTCCACCTATTACCCATCATGTCAACATGTACTAGAATGGATTCACGATAGCAAGGACGATAGTCTTATGAAACAGAACATAATGACGGAACCATTGAACAACATGGATTGCTGCCAATGCAAGTTTTTCGATATGAGAATAATTGAGTTCCGGTCCTACGAGGCCTTGGCTCAAGTAATAAATCACATATTCTGAGAACAAGTCATCTTCCTGAACTAAGACCATGTCGATGGTTGACTCTGCTGCAGATAGGTATAATAAGAGATCTTTGTTATAGTTGGGTGGATGAAGCAGAGGGGCAGTCATGAGGGCATGTTCCAATGCATCAAAAGAGCATTGAGATGCATCATCCCAATGAAAAGGAACGTCTTTCTTCAGTAAGCGCATAAATCCCTTTGTGATCTCGACATAGATGGCGATGAAACATCTTAAAAAATTTGCCTTGCCCTGTAGACTCTGAAGTTGAAGGATTGTGTGTGGGGGAGGCAATTGAATTACTACCTCAACCTTGAGAGGATAGACCATGATCCTTGTTGTTGACACTATGAAACCTAACAAATGTCCTGATGTTACGCAAAAGCTGCACTTGTTTGGTTTCAAGCGAATCTGGAAGTAGCGACAATGCTCAAAGATAAGTCGGAGGTGTGTGGGATGATCCGTTCTCTTGTGAGATCGAGATGCTAAATCATCTAAATAGGCATTGACTATATGCTTGAGTTCATGGAAAGCAAAAGACATGACCCGTTGAAAGGTCGCTCCAACAATTTTGAGACCAAAGGGCATCTTACGATACGCAAATGTACCCCATGGACAAATGAATGTCGTTTTGTGTTGGTCTTCAGGTTTGATTTGTATTTGATTATATCCCCAAAAACCATCCATGAAAGAGAAGGCCTCGCAACCCACACATTCATCAATTATCTGGTCATGAATGGTGTGGGAAAATTATCTTTTGGACAGGCCTTGTTCAAATCATGGAAGTCTGTACATACACGAATCGTGCCTTGTTTTTTATTGACCATCACAGGATTTGACACCCATTGGGTCAAATGGATAGGGTAGATAAAACCGACTTTTAGCAGTTTCTCAACCTCAACCTTAATGGTTGATTCTTTCCCGGGATTAACTAGACGAAGCTTCTGCCGAACAGGCTTGGTGTCTAGATAAGTTGTGATTTCATGTTCGACTATCTTTGGATCGATGCCTGGCATTTCCTCGTTAGACCAGGAAAAAACATTGTGGAATTCTTTAAATAGATCTGTGTAGATTTGAATCTCTCAAGGGGAGCAGTCAGCTCCGATGAAAACATTCTCCACGACACCAGGGGTTCTGGAGATATTGATTGGTATGGTTTCAGCGATGTTTTCCATATTACCCTCACCATAGACCTCGTGTGTAGCTAAGGGATTAATAGGACAAGACCTATCTCCAGTCATAGTCAAGGTGAATTCTTCGGCTTCGATTCTGCTTAAATCTGGGAGGAAGTATGATCTATGATGAAGATCATCCCAAGGTTTGTCTGGACTATTCATTGCTTCAATTACTGCTTCGTCGGAGGGCAAGACTAAGTCTAATGAATTGGTGTCAGCGAGAGAACCTTGAGCCCAAATAAGCTCTAGAAGCGGATTTAACTCTTGTGCAGGAGTTGGATCTGTGTTGGCTAAAGCTTGCTGGACTAAAAAGTATGCTACTTTAGCTATGGAAAAGGGCATGGACATGCCCAGCTGCCCTATCCCACCCATCGTGGCCAATGGGGAAGGAAGTATCCATGGATCGTTGAAGTAAGTCGTGTGAAATGACGAAACTTGGAAAATCTCAACCTTATGGTGGTCGGATATGAACTTGACATCGCCTTGAGGGGGCGGGTAATCGAAGGTACCCATCAAAGATGGGCACAAACCAACCCCTACATTGACTATGCTTGGTTGAGGATTATCGATCATCGGGACCGTGGACACCCCCAATGAAGGGTCAGGTCTGGAGAAAGACAATTGATCAATGGTCACAATTCAGTCCTCGTGTGGAAACAACAAGACCCGGAAAACTGTAGCAACCACTGCTTGCATGGCATAAGTCCAACTCCTTCCTAACAAGAGATTGTAGTCGAGGGATGCGTCGACTACTTCTACCTCGAAGCACATGGTCTTCCCTCCTAACTGCATGGGGAAAGAGGGAATGATACCATGTGGTTGGAATGAACGACCGTCAAAAGCAGTGAGAAGAGTAGGTGATGGAGACAAAACGGGCTAGCCAATGGCCTTCCAACATGCCAACGACATAACACATGGCGAGGCGCCCTCATCAACCACCATGCGAAAAATATTTCGAGTAAAATTTGTCGTGGGGTGAGCCACTACTATTTGAAATGCTACGTGGTAAGGCAGACGAGGTTTTAAGTCAGTTGTATCTAGCATGATGGTACCCGGATTACAAGTCTCGGTAGATCCTAAAGTGGTTAACAAAGATTTCCTTTGGGAAGGGTAGCTTTGGAGGACCTCCAAAGCGGACATCACACAAGGGGTTTGAGACAAATCCTCCACCACAGAATAGTTCTGGGTGGTCCTTGCGTTTGAGTTATGAGAAGATTTTTTGAATGTGCCTTTTGGGATGTGTGTCATTGTTTCACCCAAAATCTTCTCAATCTGTAGAGGAAGAGATGGGAGTTTGGCTTCCTTGCCCTTCTCAGAAGTGCTTGGTTTACTGTAGTCATGTGCTCTAGTTGACATAAAAGCATCACCCTTCATCATATACACATTTGCAGATGTAGGATTGTTCGAAGACGGAGAGGGTCTTTGACTACCCCCTTCCGCACTTGTAGAGGCTTGGGTTAGGTTTTGCCCATGCTGAAATGGATTGGTTAACACAACAGGCTGTTGCTTTGTCACAAACTTTTGGGCCTCTCCAAGCCGAGGACATTGGTGGGTTGGGTGGTCCTCCCCACACAGGTTGCATGGATACATCACCTTCCATTTCTCAGTGTTGCCCCTGCCGGCATTATTAGTGGGTTTCTTATCCCCCTTACCCTTCTTTCGTTGTTTTTTCTTTCTTTCAAGATACTAGGTGGCCTTTGGATTTGTCGATTGCACTATGTGTACATCCGACGTTTTAGTAGGGGGAGCAGCCAAAACAGTGGTTTGGTTGGCCATTGTGTGTTGTATAGACAATTGCTGCAATTTCTTCGTCAGTTGCTCAGCGGGCTTTGTTTGTGTTGAACCAACAATACCATCGGCATGTGGTCCAGCTCTCTGTCTAGTTTTATCAAGTATTGAGCATGGCGCATCTGGCAAGATCTTGTATAATAAACTGGACTAAGAACATATTAGCTCAAGTTGTTGAGCTCTCATGATGGCGTCTTCTTCGAAAAATACTCCCGACGTCGCGACGTCTTTGGATAACTGTGGGCCCAAAGACTTAAGGAACCACTCGAGCAGGAATGACGATGGTAATGGCACCTTAATTAAACTCTTCCGGCGTCTCCATTCTCGGATGTGATCAAAGATGTGATCCTCTTTTGTTTGTGCAAATTTGGCCAGCAATTCTGTGCCAGTGTCGTATCTCACAGGTAATTGGAAATGGTTTAGGAAAGCCATCGCCAATTCGCTGAAGGAAGAGTATCTTGAGCGGTCAAGCTCAATGTACCATTTCGCAACACTCCCAATGAGAGTACATTGAAGAAATCACAGCTGTACGGAGTTGTCTTTCAACAAGTTAGATGAGCACCAAAGATGGAAGGTAGTCACATGATCTCCTGGATCTTCGTTAGGCTTGGCTTCGAACTTTGGTATGTCTGAAGGCAAATTCATCGGCATAGGGGGCCAATGCGGATCATGACATATAGGGTCATTTAACAACCTTATCAAGTCTAGAAAATGCAAGGTTGCCAGGAAAGGTAGTTTGGGTTGTTGGTGATAACCTGGGAAAAAGGGACCTGGAGTTTGACTAGCACTAGGTTGCTAGGAAAATTTCAGTTGCTGGCTTGGGTTCTACGTGTGAGGAGACATCATCGACTGATTCCAAAAATAGGATGTAGATGCTTGGGCTTGCATTACATTCGAATGACTTTGGGAAGGGTTGCCCCATGCCGATCCCATGGGGATAGGCATAGTACCTTGTCCAGGGTTCCATTGATCGTGAAAAGAATTACCCCAGATCGACATTCTTGATGAAGGAATGGATCCCTGCCAAGAATTCCAAGGCCCAGATGCGGAAGACGTTCCTGGGTTTGCCCCCTGTGCAGGAATAGTACCCTGCATACGAATAGGTTGTCCAAAACCGGGATTGCCCCCAGTCGAGAAATTAGATGACGAGAAGGCGTTGTTACCAAATGCACCGAACAAAGAAAATGGTGTCGAACCTACCAGCATATTATGCGAAGGTGGTCCTTGACTCCTTGCTCCAAATAAACTATGGTGTGCAGGTGGCCTGGCAGATTGTTGATGCGTGCCACTGAGCAAAGGGGACGAAGGAGGTATATGACCTCCCCCATAAGGGAAATCATTAAAAGGAGCTGAAGTGCCCCCCATGTGGCCTTGCAGAGGAGCATTAGAGCTCCCTGCCCCCATACCTAAAGTATGTGAAATGGAGTAGGAAAGTAGAGGACTTGTACCTGAGTTAGGCATCCCGTATGAGAACGGAGGGCCTGTCGCACTTGGTGTGAAAGGGGTTGTGGCTGCCGCCATAGATGGGATCAGACCACTATGAGAGGTAGAGGCAGTCAAGACCATGGTGGATCGGACCGGTGATGGTGGGTTAGGAGGTGGAAAATCTCATGTGGTGACAACCGTAGTGGGAATTGAAGAATTCCCAGAAGGAGTGACAACATTTGTTTCCATTGCTGTGTGCGACATTGTTTGGCACTTGTAAAGGTGAATCAATATGATGATGGGTGCCGAAAGATTAGTGGTTGGAGTTCTAGGTGGACCAAGAGCTTTCGCTCCAAAGTCTAAAATGGTCGTTTCCTCCGGATGTTGGTCGGGCACAATTTCTTGTGACTCGGTCGCTTCAAAAGACCCTTGTTAGTCTAGCTTTCGCCTTAGTGGTGGCGGAGGTGGATCTAGTGTAACCAGTGATAGGCCCGTAATCCTTCGTGACAAAAGGAGCTTGTTATCCTCCACTGTGTGAGAAGATCAAAGACACTCTAGGGCTTTCTATTCATTAAAAAAACAACACACACTAAAAAAAGTCCCTACAAGATAAAACAAGAAAACACTAAAATAATTGGAAGAATAGTTACAACAACCAACACTAGAGAAACTTACCGGTGCAAGTGAAACTCGAACACGGAAGCACCCTCCAGGTATACTCTGCAAAGCGTGGCCCGATGTCTATCCTACGTACCGCAATATACCCCCGCAGTCACATGTGTATGTCTCTAAAAATATAGGCAACTAGGTTGCCAGCACACGAACAGTCACCAGGCGGGTACAGTCGAAAGTCAGGTAGACCACAATGAGAAGGGTATCGAACCTGAAACCTGTCAAGGGTATCAAAAGCAAGTGGTCCAGAAGACAACTTAGGACCTCGAACGGATTCAAAACCCACGAAGCTCCGTGGCAAATGCAATTAACGGAATCCCAAGACAAGCCCTCTATATGTGTTCTCCACTACGATTGGTCCAGCTTTCAAGGGGTTATCTCTGCTACCTTTCTGCATGTGACCTCGTGTTTATCCCCTGTTAGAGGGGGGTCCCGAATAACTTTCACGATACTGAACTTTGACAATCCCTAACTCAGACTCCAATGTTTGATTTTAATGGCCTTGAAGAGTTTCCTCTCCAACCTAATTCAAGGCCCTAACCCTAAACTAGTTGGTTAACCCTACAAACATAAAAATTCTAATGAATTTTAGATTTAGCGTTAATTTTTATGGCTTGTATTAAGTCAAAGGTTATGAAAGTGAAACTAGTGATGTTTGAAAGACGAAAGCAAAATAAACAGAAAGTTGGAAACAAAAAACCTTTACTTAACTCAACTCTTAAACAACTTTTCAAACTTAAAAATTTTTCTAAGATCTTTGAACAACAAACTCAAAGCAGGATTTCACTCGACTACGATCTACTTATGATCTAAGTAAACCATCAAGAACTTATGAAAGCAAAGACTTTTCCCTGGTTACTAATGCAAAACAACACTTTTTAACCAAAAAAAGAAATAAAAGATTTTTTTTTTTTATTTGAATGCTCAGAAAGCAAAAAGGAAAAATATCAACAAGTCAAAACCAAGAAAACTTCTAGCCTAAGCACAGATCGCAAAGAGTCACTTTAAAAATCACACACAAGCAGATTAAAATTGGACTCTCACACTTGTCTAAAAACCATGGCCAATTCTGTTGTGAGTGGGAAATCCCCCTACGGACTAGCACTTAGGGTTTAATTATGCATGCAGAAAAGACCTAAAGATTCCTACTTTCTACCATTGTCCCGGACCTAATCCCCATTATTCTTAAGAAAATACATAGTTAAGAAGATCAAGTGAGCATACCTTATTTCGTGCGTTTGATATTGATCCTTCTTCACGCTTGATCGCTCTTTGACTACAACTCTCCTCCCAAGGTTGACCTTCATTCACACAAGAAAAACAAATAAATCTACATGCATTTGATATATAGATTAATGGGTTAGAGATTCAATAAACATATATGCAATAAACCATGAAAACCTCATATGGTGGGATGAGAAAAGTACTTTTTTATTATTAACTTCAACAAATCAACTTACAATGATGAAGTCGACCACTGCTCCATGAACCTGGTCCTGGGTTCCTCTTCAACTGTCCTCCAACTTCTTTGTTCTATATTTCTCTTTGCACAAGGATGGCTAAAGGGTTGGGACAAAGGGAATGTGCAATCATGTATAGTTTCTTTACTATGATTCTCCTCTTCCAAATGGGACCCCTAACCCTTCTTTTATAGGTTAGAAGAAGCTAGGTATTTGGTCGAACCCTCGGCCATGCATGGCCGGAAGGTTTAGTTAACTCACCCAAAGTTGTGTGTTCCATCAACAACTTTCCTTTTTTCGTGCTTTTGTAGGTACACGTGGGTTGTTTTGAGTTAGCTAGCATGTACACGCATGCAGTAATGGAGTAGGGTGCATGGGCCTTTATAAAAGGTGTTTTTAAGAAGAGTTGTTCAACAATGTTTTGGCAAAGAAGGAATCTGAGATGGCCTGATGCCAGGTAAGCATGTCTGGTGAAAATTAGGGTTATAACAACTACCACCACTCTCCTAATGAGAAGGCTAACTCTAGCATGTTTGTTTCCTTCACAAAAGTGGTATTTATGGTCATGGGATTTTCTCCTCTACCATAGAAGCCTAGCCCTTCATTCTTGACCCATGATATAACTATAATGGGGCTCAAGATGTCTTTTCTTCCCTTTCCTAGCCCTTGTCTATCATATTCCATATTCCTTAAGAGTTTGGAACCAATGCTTCTAGTGTGCTTTTCAAATTCACCAAGCTACTCTTGAGAAATGACTCCAAAAGGTGAACTTACCAAATTGGTCTGAGTCATGGTGTTATCCTTGGTAGTGGAAATAGAAAGTGGCCTTGCTTCTTGGTGCTCTTGGAAAATTGCTTGTTGTTTTTCTAGTGCCTCCTCCTTCTCTACCAACTCTTGTTGCAGCTAAGTCTCCATCAAAGTGAGTCTATCTACTTGGCAGCTATCCAACTGAATGACCTTCTCTCCCAAGTGTACAAGTTGAACTCTATGCTTGTTCCACTCCGCCATGACCATAGTGAGGAAGTCTTAGCATTCTTCAAATTACTTCCTTAGTAGTGGAAGCAATTTGAAAAAGGTATGAAGGATTTTCTCCATATCTACCAACCTATGGTCATACATTTTCACATTCCCTTTCAAGTGGTTTTTCTCTACTCAAAGTTGAACATTGTTGTCCTTTAAGTCTTCCAACACTTATTTTCTTGCTTTTTCCATGATGAGTTTTGAAATTTTCTATTAGATTCATCATTGTAAAGAATTGAACTACTATGATACCTTATAATATGCAAATGTTGTACTTATACCCCACTTGCTTCACCAACATGAATCCTCTACGAAATTCTCTTTTGAGATTTGTTCTTAGGCTCATCCAAGAGTTATGTCTTCTAAAAGGATGTCAGGTCTTTGTCCTCTATCTATACAAGGATATTTTTTCCTCTCTTGACTGTAAGGCCTTCTCGTGGTTATAACCTACACACAACAACCAACAAGAAACACAATGGCAATCTGGTCAATAACAAACAATGTTCTACAAAGACTTTGAATCTAGTGGCCATATAGCAATGTTATGTGAGTTCCTTTTTCCTAGTGTAGCCTCTACTCTGGAATGAGTATTTGTCTCCTTTCTCCACATAACCTACACACAAGGACCCAAATGATAATGCAATGATCGATTATCTATTCTCAATGAGTCAACCAATGTTAGGTCTCTAACTCTAAATAGCTTGCCTATATCGTATGCTAATTAGGTATTTTAGTTGAAGCTATGGGATATTCTCTTTCTTTTGTATACTCTACCCAATACTCAAGATTCTCATCAGTCAAAAGAAGGAGCATTTGTGTTTGTTGATGAATCATACAACAATATCACAATGGGCATTCTTATCCAAAAAAATGATTGTCTCAATGATTTCTTGATTGAAGACAAGGTAATGGGAATATGAATATGTTTTTTTTTTTTTTTTTATGAATTGTAGTAGCCAAATGCCAATGCTACTTACACTAGATTTTATACAACACTCTGACAACAAATTGGTTATTACGCTTCAGTTTCACAAAGAGAAAAGGTTCCAACACTACTAGGAAATAAATGCTCTAGAGTTAACATTGAGTGAGGCACTCCAATATCAACAAAGCAAACAATTATATCCTATATCACCAAAAACCAACATAGATATTTACACTCAAATGAAGTTCAAAAATCTAACTGGAAATATTCTCTCAATTGACATATGCTTTCTAGCTAACACATCAAGAGGACATAGAAAATCAAATTATGTCTTTGAAACATTTAATTCCCATCAACAAGCCAACCAAAATAACTTGAGTGTTGTAGGAAATAGAGAACTTTGGTGTTTAGTGTATAAAACCAACAACTCAACATCCAATTTGATTCTTCACAACTAATTCCCTTCACTTCCAAAAATGCCAAAACATTTTGCTTCAACAATAATCATTTTTTCCCTTTGCTATCATGCTTAAATGCAATAAAATGTTTTGAATCTGTTGCCAACTATTTTGGAGAGAGAGAGAGAGAGAGAGAGAGAGAAAACATTCACGGTCTATGTACAACCCATATGACCTATGTACGGCCACATGGGTGAGAGAAAACGCCCCAAGAAGGAAGGGTTTCTCTCCAACAACAAACTTATAGTCCAATGAGGAATAATTTTTCCCAACGAATAAGGAATCGACTAGGCAAGTGCTAATTCAACCTAGGTAAGAGATAAATTGACCTAGGGAAGAGAAATTCGACCCAAGCGAGAGAAATTTGACTTGGGGAGAGAGTTATAGTATGGAGGAGTGAGAAAATGTTTCCAACAACTAGACTAAATTGAATTAGAAACTCTCTAGATAAGTGCAACATTCAAATCTTAAGAGCCATCAATATCTTTATAGAGTGGAATGAACTATGGGTATCTTAGAGTTGTTAATGTTCTTGGATAGCACATTTAGGATGAAATTAATAAGGAAATCCACCAAAAACTACAACAAGGATTGAATGCTTCCAAGAAGCCATTCAATATGAGTAAAAGAAGTATCAAACTTACAGTTCGACACTCATCCTTATGATCCATTAACAAAATTAGAAGGAACAAATATCTCACATGAAATTAACGCACAAACACACAACAATTGCAAAACAATTCATGACATAATAGAAAGAATGTTTACCCTAGAAACTCAAATGGGAAAACCAATTTTGAATGGGGGCTCATTTCTCTTTTTAAAAATCTCAAGTACAATGCAACTCTTGTCTTTCTATGCATCTTCCCATTTTGTTCAACTTAAAATCCCTTTGAGAGTGAAAACAATGAAATAAATGGGGAGAGTTGGGGGTAAGGGGAAGACCAACAACCACACCCCTTTATTCCCATTCCTCGATCTTCTATCCTTTTTTTTTAATCTTTTAACTAACCCATTTTTCCTTCTCACTTTCATTTTGTTATTCAACTTTTACATTTACATTGTTTTACATATCTTATCTAACATTTATAAATTGTAGAATTGGTTTGCAAGTAATGAGTCTTACAATCATTCGTTGGATTAGATCCATTTTGGATCATAATGTCACTTAGATCCTCTCTTCTTCTTTTTTACGCTAAGAGGAAGCTACATTCAAACAATCAAATTCCATGAAAAACACTTCTTTCCTATCTTTGGGTTAAGTAGACAAGGCATGGGTTCACTGGATGGGAGCCAATCACGAAATGAATTCCATCCTACTTAAAATAAATTAGAGGCGACAATTCTGAAATTCAACACACTAAAGAAAAAAAATGTTATGCTAAACTTCAACGTAGTCATGAGTGCAAAGACTGTTATTGAACATGATATTTGTAAGTTGTCGTCTTTATATCACCGATATTCTGAATTGAGCTCGCATATTTAACTACCGAAATCCTGATATACCAATCTCACGCACTTCCGAAGCAGGCAAAATTTGTTGAAAACGTCATCCCCTGATGATTATTTTGTCGAAGTTGTTGAATATACCAACTAATTTTTTCATGAATATTGGCAGATTTAGGGGTTTTTATTTTTCATATTTTCATGGATATTGTCAAATTTAGTGGTTTTTATTTTTCAGATGTTTGTTAAACCAAATTTGCCAATTTGGTATGAGCACACATTAGGATGGACAGTTTTGCAACTAAATGAATTTTGTTTTTTATTCATGTAAGCCCATTGAGGTACGATTGGGAAAAGGTTTGGAGAGGTTGGTATTGTAGAGTAGGTCGAATGGTTTTATTGAACTATTGAAACCCTGCATATTGTGGATGTTGTATATTCTCCTTTGAATAATAACAAAATACTCATTATCATTGTTTCATGGAGGTTTCTCTTACAAGAAGGGTTTTACCATGTAAACCAATGTATCAATTTTGTATATATTTGCTATGTTATTCATCTTGTTTAATATTTGCAATTGCTTTACTTATCATTGTTTTGCTTATACTGCACAAAAATGATATTAGAGAAAGTGTGCCAAGCAAGAGGAGCATTGGAACATGTAAACCAATGTATCAATTTTGTATATATTTGCTATGTTATTCATCTTGTTTAATATTTGCAATTGTTCTACTTATCATTGTTTTGCTTATACTGCACAAAAAATGATATTAGTGAAAGTGTGCCAAGCAAGAGGAGCATTGGAAGGTGAGTTCAAATTAGCAAGGGGAATTATTTTTTACTAGGATGCTCCCTAGAGAGTGTGGCAGGAGTGTCCCCACTCCCAAACTTAAGAAATTATATTTTTTTTTTGGGTCCCAAACGTGCCTGATATTTAGCTTGAGGAGGGTCCAGAGAGGGAAGTGCCCTGTAAAAAAGTTAGGAGGAGCGTCCCTGACCTAGATATGTGCCTTGTGAAAGGGGGAGGTGTATTTTTTACTAGGATGCTCCCTAGAGAGTGTGGCAAGAACGTCCCCACTCCCAAACTTTAGAAATTAGATTTTTTTGGGTCCCAGACGTACCTGATATTTAGCCTGAGGAGGGTCTAGAGAGGGAAGTGCCCTGTAAAAGTTAGGAGGAGCGTCCATGACCTAGATATGTGCCTTGTGAAAGGGGGAGGTGCATCCTAGACGCATGGTTCTGGACTATGGGAGAGTGTCTTCTCATTAACACATAGTTGAGGTGAATCTTTGTTATGTGTGTGAGCTTTATTAAATAAGTGGAGCGTCCCTTACCTAGATATGTGCCTTGTGAAAGGGGGAGGTGCATCCTAGATGCATGGTTCTTGACTATGGGAGAGTGTCCTCTAATTAACACATAGTTGAGGTGAATCTTTTTTATGTGTGTGAGGTTTATTAAATAGGTGGAGGAATGACTCACCTTTTATAATTTTTAAAAGGATTACCTTTATGTAATGTGCACGTACCTTTATGTGAGGTGGATAGATGTTTTAAAAAGGAATTAAGGAATATATATAAATATATATATTACATATTCATGATTTATATATATATATATATATATATATATATATATATATATATATAACCTTGAAATATAAGATTATTCATCCATATAAAAAGTTTAGTTTGTTTTTAGCGGTGGTGTGGGCAAATTGTGTTAATGGCTAAGATGCAAAGTGCGAAATTTGAGATCGAGAAATTCAATGGGAAGATTAATTTTGAATTGTGGAAGGTCAAGATGTAGGATCTACTCGTGCAATAGGCACTGACAAAGTCACTACTGGGCAAGTCAAAGAAACAAGAATCTATGTCAGATGAAGAGTGGGAAGACATTGATGCGAGAGCACTCAATGTTATTTGTTTTTGTTTGGCCGACGATGTTATGTTTAACATTGTTGCGGAGAAAACAACAACATGCTTATGGACAAAGTTGGAAAGCCTATACGTGACTAAATCCTTAATGAACATGATCTTTCTGAAAAGGCAATTGTACATTTTGTGCATGAAAGAAGGTATGGAAATAGTTGACCACTTAAATACCTTCAATACTCTTTTATGTGAGCTGACTAGCATGGGAGTAAAATTCAAATCTGAAGATAAGGAAATTACACTATTGTGTTCTCTTCCCGAGTCATGGGATCATTTTGTTACCTCTATTAGTTTTAGTTCATCAAAATCTATTGAGTTTGATGATATTGTTAGAGCTCTATTGTCTGAGGAAACAAGGAAGAAATCGAATCTAGAAACCTCTACATCAGAAGCGATGGTGGTTAGAGGTCAATCTAAAGAAAGAGAGAAGAATTCGAGAGGTACTTCTCAATCAAAGTCAAAAGGAAAGAAGAGTAAGCTTAAGTGTTGGTACTATGGAAAATCTGGGCACCTGAAGAAGGATTGTTGGAAACGATAACAGGCCTCCAAAGAAGAATCTACGAAAGAAGCAAATGCAACTAAAATAAGTTCAGGTTTAGGTTCAGGTATCACTGATGAGGTTTTATCAATTAGTAATGTTTTACGTCATGATCAACATTGGTTATTAGATTCTGGTGCATCCAATCACATATGTCTTCATAGACACTAGTTCTTTTCTTACCAGTCTATAGATGACAGAGTTGTTTATATGGGAAATGATATTTCCTGTAAAATTGTTGGAATTGGTAGCATTCAAATTAAAATATATGATGGTTTTGTAAAGACATTAACTGATGTGAGGCATATACTTGAGCTGAGAAAGAACCTAATATCTTTGGGAGTCCTAGATTCTGGAGGATACAAGTGTACAATTCAAGGTGGAGTTATGAAGGTATACAAAGGTATCTTACTGGTCATGAAGGCTAAGAGGATCGAGAATCTTTATCATCTAGCGGGAAGAACTAAGTCACATCAAGCAACAACAGTATCTAAGAACGCCAGTGATTCTACTTGCCTATGGAATCAACATTTGAGTCATATGAGCGAGAAAGGACTTAAGGTACTAGTAGATCATAAGTTACTTCCTAGTTTAAAGTCTCTGAGTTTAGATTTCTGCAAATATTGTGTTTATGGAAAATAGAGTAGGCATAAGTTTAAAACAGGAAGACACACTAGTAAAGGTATCCTTGATTACATCCACTCAGATGTATGGGAACCATCTCCTACTGTTTCATATGGAGGATCATCATATTTTGTCACTTTTATAGATGATTTATCCAGGAAGGTGTGGGTTTATTTGTTAAAAAGAAAGGTCGATGTATTTAATATTTTCAAGCAGTTTAGAGCCTTAGTTGAAAATAGTACATGAAGGACAATAAAATGTTTAAGAACAAATAATGGTGGTGAATTTATGTCAATGGAATTTGACAACTATTGCAAGGAGTCTGGGATTGATAAGCATAAAACCACTACCTATACTCCTCAACAAAACAGTGTTGTTGAACGCATGAATAGGACTCTTCTAGAGAGAGAAAGTAGCATGCTTAGTCTAGTGTCCCCAAGGCCGAGCCCCGTAGTGAAACATGTTTTGAAAAGAATTGTAATTATGATTTATAGGCTGGTGAGCCAAGTTCTTATAAGCTGGAGGCTTATGTGTTGTTAGGCTAGGGAGCCTAAGTGTTGAAGGCCAGGAGCCTGCTATTGTATATGTAATAATGAAGAACAATTAATAAAATATAAACACCGCCATGTACAGACCGACCACGATGAATGAGTGAAGGGGGACTAAGCATCCATAGGTGGGCAAGGAATTAGAGGCTGAAGGTGGGAAAAGGGGCTAATCCTAGGGGGCTTAAGCCTGGGAATAATATTTTAATATAATCCCAAAAGTCATGTGCATTTTTATGTTTTATCCTAAGTTTATGGCAAGGGGAGAACATGCAAGGGAGACGCGTGCTAGTGGAACGCATGCAATTTCATGGGTGACAAGTGTCAACCCTGACGCATGCGAATAAAACGATCAGGGTGAGCCGTGAGAAGGGTTCCTCCTCCGTTCCACCTGACTACCTGAGTGTGTAGAGAGCGTTGAACAGTACGACCAACTCCAACCTCTGCAAGAATACTGCGTGCGTTCTAAGAGTCGTGAACCCGTATTGTCTTGATAGTTCGTGCACATCCTCTGTCCGACTGATCGAACCTATGCGTGGAGGCTCTGTTCCGAAGCCGAGACCCTGAACCATTCCGCCATTGTTGAACCAGTGGAAAATCCTGTGTTGTTCTGAAGAGCCGGTCTCACCCTCCGTTCTGAGTCGTGGAGTCTGTGTGGACCCCTGCAGAAGTTACTCATCATGCATTACTGTGAACCATCATTGTGAGGCCTCGAGCCATTGTTGAGCCTGTTTGAGAGGCCGTGTTTGTATTTTCAGTTGGCTATGGTAACCATGCAGAGCCGAACTATGTGTGGCTTCATGGCCAACGCGATTTGTGATTGAGCCTGTGTGTGATCTCTCTCTAGGTGAGGGAGGTGGATGTTGTTGGAAGAGGTTTCTTCCAGAGAGTGTCCAGCACCAGCTTCAGGCTCTGAGAATTCCTGATCCAGCCTGTTGCCGAGACCCAAAGAGGGAGGTTAGCACCGATGGACTGTGCTTGTGAAGGTGTATACTCCCAGGCAGAACATGCATGTGGGGAATGAGAGTCTGATAGTAGTGGGCGTAAGATGGCATCCTGGGAAGAATCCTTCCGGATTTCATGTGTTGTTTTCCCTCTAACCTCAGCCTAGCCTAGGATTCCTTGCCTAGGGGTTGAGCTTAGTCCCAGCTCGGGGGTGACCCACTGCTGAGCTAATGAGCAGTGTGGTCTAAGGCTGGGAGGTTCGTGGAAGGCCTGCACTTGGTTGGTGGAATCTACCACTGTTAGAAGATAAGTATCTGATTATGCTTTAATCATGTTTTGCATGACTGTGATGCTTATGTATCATGATTTCCGTTGTGTATATGAATTAATATGATACGTTATTGATTGTTAATTATAGCAGTAAATAATATGTTTTACTTTGAACTTAAATGTGTTTATTTGTTTAAATGCATGTGAATTGTATAACATCAGTATGAGTTAAGTACAAAGTGGTTAGTAGCAAAAAGGGGCGCTACAGTTTGGTATCAGAGCCAAGGTTTCGACACTGAGCCTAGATGGGCCAGTGGAGCGGTCTTTGGATTGAGGATGCGAGGGGAAATTGGGTCTGGAAGGCCAATTTCGGACCCTGGTGTGCTCCAAAGTGTCAAAAAGTTACTTGATGAGTTTTAAGCTCAGGAAGTATAGCGATGTTATGAAACCACAGCCAGTGTGGTATAAGTCCACGGGGAGAGAGGACTCTACACCAGAAGTGTAAGAGATTTAGGATCTGTTCGGGAGGGAAGGTGAACCCTCGTGATCGTTAGATCTGGAAAGTGTGCACAGGGTTTAAAGCCCTTTGGAAATTGCACAGGAGTGTGGAAATCGCGATATGCGAAATTCCCGAATTAGTTAGGAACCGTCTGAACCGTCAGATCTCAGCTGGAAAACCCGACAGTCGATGGATCTATCAGGAGATATCTTAGGGTTAAAACCCCAATGAATAAGGGCGAAAGCCCCGAAATAGATCTAGATCGTCCGAATGACGGAGGCCACGTGTCGTGAGATTTTCCATTTCGAGAAATCGGGAATCTCGAGATCAGGAGTCCTGATGACAAGAGATGGGGACTTTCCATGGTGGAAATCTCGAAAGAGATCTGAACCATCCGATGGACGAAGGTTACGTGTCGAGAGATTAACTGCACCGGGAAAAGGGATCGATATTTTGGGAGTCCCGTGATAGAGAGTTCGGACTCTCGTGATGATAAACCCGATGAATGGACGAGATTATTTCAAAGGATCTCAGGGCCTGTGACAACCGTTAGATGTGAGGAAGAGATGGCATATTTAAGTTGGGGCGCAAATGTGGATTAAGGTAAGTAGCAAGAATATCTGGTCGGCCAGAGTCCACCCGCTCAGATCTACGGCTGAGGCTTCATTCCAGGACCCCCTTGTCATTCTGTCGTTAATGGGGGGGGGGTCTGGAATTGGACGTGCAACTCTCGAATGGTCGAGATTATTTCACCTTGATCAACGGTGCTCAGTTGGATTCTGGAACCCCCTTGTCATTATTCCTTTAATGGGGGGGGTCCAGAATAGTGTAGCGTGTGAAATAGGGCCCCTCTGCCACCTGTACTCCACTTAAAGGTGCGCGATGTGATTGATGTCGTAGATCTGAGAAAGATCTGATCATTGGATTTTATTTTTAGAATGGACGTGGACACATGGAGATGTACCACGTGCCAATGGGTCGAGAAGAGAAGCAAGAGAGGTGGGACCCGATGACGTCGTTAAAAGCGACGTGGACCCTCATGAACGTACCACGTACCACCGTAGTTGTGGGTGACCGCTGTGCTATGTGGGCCCGGAGGGTAAAGTAAGTCAGAATTTTGGAAGTCGGGGGTTGGAAAGGAAAGAAAGTCTAGAAGCCTCGTGGACCCAAGCCCCGAAAACCCGAAGTTTTGAAATCTCGAAGTGTCAAAAATGAAAGTTTCGAAAACACGAAAATTGCATAACCGAACAAGAGCTCAGAAAACTTAATTAAATCTAAATGTCTTTCGTTCTTGTTCGTATTGGCCTATAAATGTTATGGATTGTTCCGAAGGAGTAATGGCCTCACAAACTTCAAATTTAATTGCACAGTGCATGCGTAGAGTTCAAAGAAGGTCCGGACTCCAGTTAACTGATGTTGAGTATGGAGTGGGGAAAGGTGATGATTGCCTCTGAAACAGGAGACGAACGGGAAGAAAAGGATGTCAATATGGGAGTGGAAGGATCAAACTCCAATTGGCATGGAAAAGAGAAGGATAAGGAAGGACACATAATGAAAATCATTGAAGGATTGCAAAGAGAGGCCAAGGCTCGCCGAGTTGATAGTCGAAAGCTCATGAAAGTTAGGGATCGGCAAGGTGAATTAAACTTAAAATTTTTGAAGAGCTTGGAAAGAATAGAGAAGAAACTCGAGAAGGGAAGAGACTCAAGTACGACGGAGAGTTGCAGAACCCATGGAAGAAGAAGTAGGTCGAGGAGTGGTAGTCGACATCTTAGTCGCTCCCAAAGACATTCTGACAGGAAGACACACAGTAGTTCAAGCCCATCCCCTACCAGAAACCATCGAAAATCTGGAAAGGAGGAATTGAAAGGGGAGATGAACAATATTAAGCCTCCAACATTGGATGGAGAACATAATAAGGAAGAAGATGCCGAGACCTGGTTGCTTGGCATGAAGAAATACTTCCAACTGCAGAATTATTCTGCCCATGCAGAAGGAAGAATTGCAATGTACCAACTGAAAGGAAAAGAATCCATGTGGTGGGATCAATTTGTGCAGGTGCAACACATCAGAGAGAAGGAGGTCACTTGGAAGGAATTTAAGAGGTATTTCGAGAAGAAATACCTGACTAAAAGATACTATGATAGAAAGATGAAGGAGTTCTTCGAACTCAAGCTAGGCAGCATGACTATTGATGAGTATGAACGAAGTTTCCTAGAACTACTGAAGTATGTTCCATTCATCAAAGATGAGGCTGTCAAGATTCAGATATATCTAAGTGGACTGCCACCTTCCATGAGTGACAAGATTCAATATGATGATCCTAAGACCATGGAAGAAACAATAATAAAGGCGAAATGCTTGTATGAACATCAAGGAGAAAGGCCCATCCTTCAGAGGGTTTGGAATGATCAGAGGAAGTTTAAGAAGGAATAGAGGCAGAAGGGAAACAAGCCTTCCTTTTTCAGAAACAGTCCTCAGGGACAGCCATCGTTTAGAGAGCCGAGAATGACTGAAGAGGGAGCACAAAGACCAAGACAGATGCACATTCAGTGTTGGGGCTGTCAAAGAAACCACAAGTACAGAGATTGTCCCCATAAAATGGTAAAGTGAGAACTGTACATATTATTCAGCAAGATGAAATAGTGGAGGATATGGGTAGCATAATGCCAAGGATCTACGCAGCCCTGGACAACAAGCAAGCAGAATTTCAATCGCACATGATTGAAGTGGAAGGTACGATCAACAACTGACCACTTGTTATTTTAATTGATTCATGGGCTAGCCATAGTTATGTAGATCCTAGAGTGGTGGAAAGTTTGCATCTAATGAGAAGCAAACATGAGAAGTCTTGGTTAGTGAAATTGGCCACAGGGACCAAGAGGAAGGTCACTGAATTGGTTAAGTCATGTTTAGTGGACATGAAAGGAATGAGCACTAAGGTTGAATTGAAAATTTGGCCTTTAGGCTCATACGATTGCTTAATTGGGATGGACTGGTTGGACCAGCACCATGCTCTTCTGGATTGTCGTAACAAGAGGTTTACCTGCCTGAACGAGGAGGGAAATTAGGTAATAGTCCAAGGAATTCCCAGAGCCGTGGCTGTTAGGGAAATCTCAGCCATGCAGCTGAAGAAATGTTACCGGAAAGGTTGTCAATTATATGTAGCTCGGGTGGAAGAAGCATCTCAAAATGAAGTCTCGAATCTGGTGGACCATGAAGTACTCAAAGAATTCAAGGACATATTTCAGGAGGTACCTGGACTACCTCCGAAGAGGGACATTGACTTTTTTATAAATTTGATGCCTGGAGCAGCTCCAGTTTCGAAGGCTCCTTATAGAATGAGTACACCAGAGATGAAAGAGTTGCAATTGCAGCTCGAAGAGCTACTGAAGAAAGGTTACATTCGCCCCAGTGTGTCACCGTGGGGAGCCCCGGTCCTATTCATGAAGAAGAAAGATGGAATGATGAGGCTGTGCATTGATTTTCGACAGTTGAATAAGGTCACTGTCAAGAACAAGTATCCTCTGCCAAGGATTGATGATCTTTTTGATCAGTTGAAGGATGCAAAAATATTTTCAAAAATAGACCTCAGATCTGGATACCACCAAGTGAGAATAAAGGATGAGGACATCAGCAAGACTGCCTTTAGAACAAGGTACGGTCATTACGAGTACACGGTGGTGCCGTTTGGGCTGTCCAACGCACCTATTGTTTTCATGTGCTTAATGAATGGAGTATTCAGAGATTATTTGGACAAGTTTGTCATAGTCTTCCTGGATGACATCTTGGTGTATTCCAAGACAGAGGAAGAACATGAGAAACACCTGAGAATGGTGCTACAGGTGTTGAGAGAACACCAGTTGTACGCAAAACTGAGCAAGTGCTCATTTTATCAAAGGCAGATTCATTACTTGGGACACATTATATCTGAAGAAGGGATCGTTGTGGATCCTGAAAAGGTAGAGGCCATTCGAGAATGGCCAGCGCCAAGGAATGTGGAAGAAGTTATATCTTTTATGGGTCTGGAACGCTACTATAGGAGGTTCATAGCCGGATTCTCAAAGATATCTCATTCTATCACTTCCTTGCAAAGGAAGGAGAAGAAGTTCCAGTGGACTGAAGAATGTGAGAGCAGCTTCCAGCGATTGAAGCAGCTACAAAATATTGCTCCAATCCTGAAGATTGCAGATCCAAACAAGGATTACGTAGTGTGCACAGATGCATGTAAGGAGGGGATGGGAGGAGTTCTCGGCCAAGAGGGATTTGTAGTTTGTTATGAATCCTGAAAGTTGAAGGAGCATGAGAAGAATTATGCCACTCACGATTTAGAGCTGGCAGCAATCGTCCATGCCTTGAGGAAATGGAGACATTACCTCATGGGTAAGAGATTCGAGTTGAGAACAGACCATAATGATCTGAAGTATTTATTTGATCAGTTGACCTTAAATGCCAGGCAAATCCGATGGCTAGAGTTTTTGTGCGAATATGACTTTGATATCAAGCATATCAAAAGGAAAGAAAATAAGGTGGTTGATGCACTCAGTAGAAAAGTGCACGAATTACATGCTGCAACCATTAGCATATATCGGACTGAGATGAAAGACAGAATTTTGGAAGCTGCAAATAGTGATTTGTAGTACAAAAGTCTTGTAGCAAAGCTACAACAGTGTGAAGAACCACAGCCCAATGAACGTTACACCTTGGGAGCTAATGGTTTACTTCTGCATAAAAATAGAGTGTATGTACCCAATGTCCGAGAATTGAAGCTGACAATTCTAAAGGAGATGCATAACGTGGCTTATGTTGGACATCCTGGTTATCAGAAGACTATGGCAGCAGTCAAAGGCCATTATTTTTGGCCGGGTTTGAAGAAAGAAATCGTTGAATACATTGCCAAATGTATGGAGTGCCAAAAGGTTAAGGCTGAGCACAGGCACCCAGCAGGGTTGTTGTAGCCTTTACCCATTCCTGAGTGGAAATGGGACGTGGTAACAATGGATTTCATCATCGGACTACCTAGAACAAGCAAGCAACATGATTCAATCATGGTGGTGGTGGACAAGCTTACTAAATCTGCCCATTTTATTCCACTGAAACCACCCACAGAGAAACAGATGTTGCTGGCATTTTCCTAAAAGAAGTTGCACGCTTGCACAGAATTCCTAAGACAATTGTGTCTGATAGAGACCCAAAATTCACTTCGAATTTCTGGAAAGGATTGTTCAAAGGATTTGGAACGAATCTGAACTTTAGCACAGCATATCATCCCGAGTCTGATGGACAGACAGAGAGAGTAAACAGAGTAATAGAAGACATGCTGAGAATGTATGTGATGGATAAACCATCAAGGTGGGAAGACTACCTGCATTTGGTAGAATTTGCCTACAATAATGGGTATCATGCATCATTGAATATGAGCCCGTTTGAAGCACTTTATGGAAGAAATTGCAACACTCCAGTGAGCTGGGATAATCCAACTGACAGAGTAGTAGTTGGGCCTGAGCTACTCAAAGAGATGGAAGACCAAATGATAAGAATTAAACATAATCTAAAAGCTGCCCTAGACAGGCAGAAAAGTTACGCTGATAGTAATAGAACCCATAGAGAATTCAAAGTGGGAGACCATGTTTTCCTGAAAGTGAAAACTAACAGGAGTTCCCTGAGGCTGGGAAGTTGTGCCAAGTTGGCAGCAAGATTTTGTGGGCCATTTGAGATCCTGGAAAGGATTGAGCCAGTTGCATACATGCTTGCATTACCTGCATCTATGACTGTACATAATGTGTTTCATGTTTCACTGCTTAAGAAATATGTACCTGATGCTAATCATGTTATCGATTGGAATGTGATTCAGGTGGAACCAGAAGGTGTCCTGTAAGTGCATCCTGTGCGCATATTGGACAGGAAAATCAAACAGCTCCGGAATCGAGTTATAGAGCTTGTAAAAGTCCAGTGGACCTGGTATGGACCTGAGGACGCGACATGGGAGCATGAAGAGGTTATGCGGGCAGAGTACCCGCATCTTTTTGAAATTTTTGAAAGGCTTGCAAAGACATTGTAAGTTGCACTAAGGATAGTGCAAAAATAAGGGGAGGGGAATTGTAGTGTCCCCAAGGCCAAGCCCCGTAGTGAAACATGTTCTGAAAAGAATTGTAATTATGATTTATAGGCTGGTGAGCTGAGTTCTTATAAGCTGGAGGCTTATGTGTTGTTAGGCCAGGGAGCGTAAGTGTTGAAGGCCAAGAGCCTGATGTTGTATATGTAATCATGCAAAACAATTAATAAAATATAAACACCGCCATGTGCAGACCGACCACAATGAATGAGTGAAGGGGGACTAAGCATCCATAGGGTGGGAAAGGAATTAGGGGTTGAAGGTGGGAAAAGGGGCTAAGTGTTGAGCCTAGGGGCTAAGCCTAGGGGGCTTAAGCCTGGGAATAATATTTTAATATTATCCCAAAATACATGTGCATTTTATGTTTTATCCTAAGTTTTTGGCAAGGGGAGAACATGCAAGGGAGACGCGTGTTGGTGGAACGCATGTAGTTTCATGGGTGACAAGTGTCAACCCTGACGCATGCGAATAAAACGTCCAGGGTGAGCCGTGAGAAGGGTTCCTCCTCCATTCCACATGACTACCTGAGCGTGTAGAGAGCGTTGAACAGTACGACCAACCCCAAACTCTGCAAGAATACCGCGTGCGTTCTGAGAGTTGTGAACCCGTATTGTCTTGATAGTCCGTGCACATCCTTTGTCCGACTGATTGAACCTATGCATGGAGGCTCTGTTCCGAAGCCAAGACCCTGAACCATTCCGCCATTGTTGAACCAGTGGGAAAGCCTGTGTTGTTCTGAAGAGCTAGTCTCACCCTCCGTTCTGAGTTGTGGAGTCTGTGTCGACCCCTGCAGGAGTTACTCATCACGCATTCATGTGAACCATCACTGTGAGGCCTCGAGCCATTGTTGAGCCTATTTGAGAGGTCGTGTTTATATTTTCAGTTATCTTCGGTAACCACACAGAGTCGGACTGTGCATGGCTTGATGGCCAACGCGAGTTGTGATTGAGCCTGTGTGTGATCTCTCTCTAGGTGAGGGAGGTGGATGTTGTTGGAAGAGGTTTCTTCCAGAGAGTGTCCAGCACAAGCTTCAGGCTATGAGACTTCCTGATTCGGCCTGTTTTCGAGACCCAGAGAGGGAGGTTAGCATCGATGGATTGTGCTTGTGAAGGTGTATACTCCTGGGCGGAATAGGCATGTGGGGAATGAGAGTCTGATTGTAGTGTGCGTAAGATGGAATCCTGGGAAGAATCCTTTCGGATTTCATGTGTTGTTTTCCCTGTAACCTCAGCCTAGCCTAGGATTCCTTGCCTAGGGGTGGAGCTTAGTCCCGACTCGGGGGTGACCCACTGCTGAGCTGATGAGCAGTGTGGTCTAAGGATGGGAGGTTCGTGGAAGGCCTGCACTTGATTGGTGGAATCTACCACTGTTAGAAGATAAGTATCTGATTATGATTTAATCATGTTTTGCATAACTGTGCTTCTTATGTATCATGATTTCTACTGTGTATATGAATTAATATGATACGTTATTGATTGTTAATTATAGCAGTAAATAATATGTTTTACTCTGAACTTAAATGTGTTTATTTGTTTAAATGCATGTGAATTTTATAACATCAGTATGAGTTAAGTACAAAGTGGTTAGTAGCAAAAAGGGGCGCTACAGTTAGTAATGCCAAGTTGCAACAGGAATTGTGAGAAGAAGCAGTTTCTACATCTTGTTATCTAGTAAATCGATTGGCATCAACAACAATAGAATGTAAAATTCCAGAAGAGGTATGGACATGTCACCCTTGTGATTATTCTAATCTTAAAGTTTTCAGTTGTGAAGCCTATGTTATTATTCCTAAATGTCAGTGTTCTTAGATCCAAAATAAAAAGTACTTATGTTTGTTGGGTATGGTGATGGTATTAAGGGATACAGGTTGTGGGACCCTACTTCCCACAAAATCACCAGTAACAGAGATGTTATATTTGATGAATCATCACTCATTAAATTAGATGTAGATGTTCAAGTGAAACATGCAGAAGTACCACAATCTCAGCAAATACAGTTTGAAACTCATTTATCTACAGAAGACAATGAACACGAAAATTTTTCTGCAGAAGTTCACGCAGAAGAAAATGTGGATGGAGATAATAATCAACAAAATGTGGATCAACCACAAACATCCCTAAGGATATCTACACGAAACATAAATCCTCCTAGAAGGTATGATGATTTTGCTTCATTTGTTTCTTTGATTACTAATGATGAGGAACCTACTTGCTATTAGGAAGCAATGACGGTGTATGATACTAAAAAATGGAAAGAAGCTATGAAAGAGGAAATGGATGCCTTAGAAAGGAATGGAACATGGGACCTGGTAGAACTTTCGAAAGACATGAAGTTGCAAGTGGGTCTTTAAAATGAAAAGGGGTGTTGATGATAAGATTGAAAGGTACAAAGAAAGGTTGGTTGCAAAAGGATATTCTCAAAAAGAAGGTTTTGATTTCCATGATATTTTTTCACCAATTGTTAAGCTTGTTTCAATTCAAGTTGTGTTAGCATTGGTTGCATTACTTGATCTGGAGTTAGAGCAACTAGATGTTAAAACATCATTTTTACATGGATATTTAGATGAGGAAATATACATGGAACAACCAGAAGGGTTTGTTCAGGATCATAGGAAAAGGTTTGTTTGCAAGCTCAAGAAGTCATTGCATGGTCTGAGGTAGTCTCCAAGACAATGGTACAAGAAATTTGATTCTTTCATGGTGAGCCAGAATTATACAAGGAGTGAGTATGATCATTTTTTTTATTTTTAAAAGTTTGGTAATGACATATTCATTATAATTTTTGGTGCTTTATGTTGATGACATGATTTTAGCAAGCAAGAGGATGACAGAGATCAACAGGTTAAAGGCTCAGATGGGTAGGATGTTTGATATGAAAGATCTAGGAGCAAAAAAGCCAATCTTGGGCATGGAGATACTCAGAGATATAAAAATGGTAAGCTTCGGTTATCACAACAGAAGTATGTAGAGAGAATACTTTCGAGGTTTGGTATGAACAATATGAAACTAGTCTCAATCCCTTTGTCTTTCCATTTCAAGGTTTCTTCAAGTTTATGTCATAGTATAGATGAAGAAAAGGAATATATGTCTCGTGTACCATATGCTAATGTAGTAAGTAGTTTGATGTATGTGATGGTGAGTACAAGGCTAGATATTTCACATGTAGTTGGTGTTGTCAGTAGATACATGGAAAATCCAGAAAAAGAGCATTGGGAAGCAGTGAAATGGGTGCTTCAGTATTTGAGGGGCACTAGTAATTACTATATCACCTATAACAGTGGTAGTGATTTAATCTGCAGATATGTTGATTCATATTTTGTAGGTGATTTGGACAAGATGAGATCAACTTCATGATATGTGTTTACTCTTGTGGGTGGAGTTGTTTGTTAGATGTCAAAGCTTCAGAACATTGTTGTTGTATCCACTACGGAGGAAGAATATGTAGTTGTTTCACATGCTTGCAAGGAGGCAATTTGGTTAATAGGTTTACTGGGTGAGTTTGGAAGGAGTCTGTATATGGAGATAAAATGACGACCTTCAAGGAGTCAGAGAAGGAGAGTTGAATTGAAACTTTCTTTGGTTAAGTCAACAAGCAATCTTTCCAGGAAAGCAACACGATGTCTAGAGGTTTTGATCCCTATTTTTGGATGGTTTGTATGATCAAGATACAACTAGTCAGTAGTAAAATGAAAATCCTGATGGAAATGCAAATTGTTGGTGAGCCATCATTGTCATCTGTGTGTTGGAGATCCATTGGACTGTGTATGGCAGTCTCAAATTTGTGGTAGAGCCATTGAATCACTGCCCATAAACTATTGTGTAGATTGTTGGAACTATTGGACTCATGAGTAAGACTGTTGAGGTTGCGATTTTTGTTGTGTGCTAGACGATCGCTAATAGGAAGGTCGTTTTTGTGTATGGCAGTGTAATATGGATATATGTGCAGTGTATTAAAATTAGGAAACCGTATTTTGAGGAGTTGGTAGATGAAGAGGAAGAGAGTCTCATTTGTGTGTTGTCCTAGAGGACATTGTTGTCCAGATGCATTGATTTCTGCATTGATTGTGTTATAGCGAAGTGAGGTGTACGTGCCCATTCCGTAGGACTCGCACAACCTCCTATATTAGTGATAAAAGTGAGATTGAGTTGTGATTTAACAAGTATTGTTATTGATGTTTTTTGTATGAAGGTGTGTATAGTTATGTCATTCAAGTTGTGTGAAGTTTCCCTTAATGGTATCAAGTGGTTATGTGTATCTTGGTCAATAATGAAATGATGCAAATGGGAATTGGCATATGATCATTTGTGTGTGGTTTTTTTGTACTTGATTGAAATGTTGTAGGGGGTGCATGATTGGTTGTACCCGACACCCCATTTTTTTGGTCCAAGTTGTATTGCCTCATCATAGGCAAGTTTGTTCTCCATGTTTTTTGTAAGCCCCGTTTGATTTGGATTTTCTGAGCAGAACAAAATGAATACAAATTATTAACCAGTGCTTAACAAAAAATAACAGAGATACAGTAAAATTGGTTTTCTATTCAATAACAAAATAAGTTGAAACTGTAAAATGCAGTGGAAACAAGCTTGCTGGAATGGTGGCGGCTTATCTCTGAGAAGAGATGTGACGGCAGCGCGCATTTGCAAGAAGTAGGTTACAATGAGGCTCTAAAGGAATTTTTACAATAATCAAGAATGCCAAAAACCCTAGACATCCAAAAACCTAACCCTAGGAGATGAAGTGCCAAAAGTCACGTGGGCCCCGTTTGGGTAAGTTAGTACATCAACTTCCCGGGGTCGTAACTTTTGCATACGATCTTCGTTTTAGGCATGTGATATCCCATTGGAAAGGTATCATCGAGGAGATTCGTTTTTGGGGCTCAATCATGCCTTCACCTATCATTGAGGAGATCGATAGCGAAAAACCTTCATTTAGGCCCTCAAAATGGCCCTGGAAGTTAAAACTGCTAAAAATAGTAAATTGCCAAAATTGTCAGAAAACTGTTTTGAGCCAGTTGGAAAAGGTGGGTGGAAACTGATATCCATCTGGATCAATCCTCCCTCCTTAGGAAGTAATGGTATCCATTTCATTGAGGTCCCCCATTAGATGAGGAAATTTCTGCTGAATTTGGCCCCGGGTGAGCCACTTGCCTTGGTGCAGGAGCTTCCCTGCTTTGACGACTTGATAAAGATGGATCCTTTGTTGTCAATTGCCCTTGATCTGTCTATCCACAATATGATCATTGGATGCCTGTTGTATGCAGTCGAGGTTGAGCTTTGTTGGTGTCAGCTGTTCTGCTACTCCTGAGGTGTCCAATAATTGTGGGAAATAAGGGCGAAGGAGATCCACGTTGAACATTGGGTGCAGGCCAAGGAAAGGAGGAATGTTGATCTCAAAAGAATTATCCCCCACGGCCTTGGTGATAGTGTACAGTCCATAATGGAGTGGGCGAAGCTTCCGATGGGGTCCTGTAAGACGTTCTTTCTACAAGTGCAACCAAACTTTGTCGCCCACCTGAAACTTATGCGGCACCCGATGTTGATCATGGTGTTGTTTGTACCTGTCATTGGACTTATGTAGGATATCCTAAACCTGTTGGCAGATGTGCTGGATCCTCTCAATGAACCGGTGGCTTTGTCAGCTTCAATTGGATAAGGAGATGAGTCGGTCGAGGTGACCGCAAGGGGAAGTGCAACATCTATTGGACACAATGGTTGGAATCCTAACCCCACTTGAAAGGGGTTGTGGTTGGTTGAGCTATGCAGGGTTCGACTGTAGCTATGTTGGACATAGGGAAGGCTCTCATCCCATGTGTGAGGTTTCTTTGAATTATACATGCGAAGGATATGTACAATCATTCAATTTACAACCTCGATTTGGACATCTGTCTGGGGGTGGAAGGCTGTGGATTTGGTGAGCTTGGTGTCCAGCAGTGACCAGAGGCTCGACCAGAATGTGCTAAGAAAACGACTATCCAGATCTGAGACAATGTTTTGTGGGATTCCAAAATGTACCCAGACTCGTTCAAAGAAGAGCTTGGCAGTGGCCTCTACTGTGATTCTCTTCTTGCAGGCAACCAGAATCGCCATCTTAGAAAAGAGATCAACAACCACAAAAACACGGTCATTTCCCCGCTTGGTGGATGGGAGGCCCAACATGTAGTCCATTGAGATGGATTCCCATGGCCTGTCAGGAGTAGGAAGAGGGGTGTACAGGTCTTGTTTCTTAGTGGTTGGTTTGGAAATAGCACAAGCAGTGTAGGACCTGATATACTTGTCGACCTCCTGTCAAAGTTTCGGCCAGTAGAAATGTTTATGTAGCATCTCCATTGTCTTTTCAATGCCGAAGTGTCCTGTCACCCGACTGTAGTGGGATTCCATGATCAGTTTCGCTCGCTCACTTGATGGAACAAAGATATGGCCCAGACGACACAACAACCCATCATGAAGATGGAAATTATCGACAACTGCATTTGCACCCAACATTTGGTAGGTGGTGGCAAAGTCAGGGTCTGTTTCATAGAGTTGGGGCCATCCAAATGTCTCATGGCCACAAGAGTCTAGCATCGTGGTGAGTGCCATGAATGGCGGTCTACTGAGGCAATCAACGATGCGATTGGTGTTTCCTGTTTTATACTTGATGTTGAGGTGGAATTGTTGCAAGTATGTGGACCACTTTTGATGGCGGTCATTCTGCAATTTTCTCTGTGTCTGCATGAATTGCAGTGGCTTATGATCAGTGTGGATGACTGGACCTCTTTCCCAAGAATGTAATGTCTCCACTAGCGGCATGCTTGCACAATGGAGTACATTTCTTTGTCGTAAGTAGGGTACTTACGAACAATATCTGACAGTGTCGCACTATGATAGGCCACGGGGTGGCCATGCTGAGTGAAAACGACACCCACAGCATAGTCTAAAGAATCTGTCTCGATCTCAAAGGGATGTTGCAAGTCTGGTAGTGAAATTACTGGGGCTGAGCACAAGCACTTCTTCAAATCATCGAACTCTTGTTGTTGGGACCAGCCCCACGCAAATTTTGCCTTACCACCACCCGTGTTTATTTGGCTGAGGGCCCATGCAATATGGGAGAAACCCAACACGAACCTGTGGTAGAAATTAGCAAGTCCCAAGAAGATCTGAAGATCAGTGAGTGTTGTTGGGGCTGGAGGATGACTTGGATCTTGTCTAGATCCAAATGTACGCCATGTTGATCAATGATGCAGCCCAGGTAATCGACCCTGTCCATGCCGAAGGAGCATTTTTCCAGGTTGGCGTATAGGTTGTGTTGCCGCAGGGTGTGCAGAACCTGTTGAATGTGTTGCAAGTGTTCAACCCAAGTCTTGCTGTAAATTAGAATGTCATCCATATACACCACTACAAAATTATTAGTGAATGGTCGCAGGATATCATCCATCATCCTCATGAAAGTGGTTGGAGCATTTTTCAAACCAAAAGGCATGACCAACAATTCAAAAAGTCCTTCCTTTGACTTGAAGGCGGTCTTCCATACATCTGCCTATTCTATCAGGACCTGGTGGTAGCCAGACTTCAGATCAATCTTACTGAAGTATTTGGCCCCCATGAGTTGATCAAGGAGGTCATCGATTCGGGGAATCGAGTACTGGTTTCTGACAGTGATTTTATTCAGAGCCCGGTAATCAATACAGAGTCGCCAGGTTCCATCTTTCTTCTGTACCAGCATGATTGGGCTCCTGCAAGGTGATGAGCTGGGGTGGATGTGCCCCTTGTGGATCAGTTCTTGGATTTGTCGCTTGATCTCCTCATTCTCTAACAAAGAGAGACGATAGACTAGCCCATTGGGCAGCGGTGCGCTGGGGGTCAGATCGATGGGGTGCTTGACCTGGAAGTGTAGAGGTACCCCTGTATGTGAGGAGAAGATATCAAAGTATTCTTCCACGACCTTATCTACTTATTTTTGTTGTGTGGAGAGGTCGGCTGCAGAGACCCTGGATGTGGYTGCGATCTTTCGCTTGTTCTGAGAGCGAATCACGAAGAAGACAAACTTCCTCGTCTGAGAGATGACCTTCCTGCATTGATTAGAAGAGATCAAGGAAATAGCACTAGGTGGGACTGCCTCGAGTATCCTGTACAATTTCCTGTTCAAAGTAATAATAACACTACGAGGCCTAGACTCATATACAGCATGACGTTTCCATAAATAAGGTTGGCCCAAAAGAACATCACAAACTTCGAGAGGAGAAACATCACACAATACCTTGTCTTTGAAGATCTTGATGCCGTATGACAGTTGACATTGTTGGCTGATGCAGAGATCGCTTCCTTGGCGGAGCCATCCAATGGTGTAGGGTTGTGGGTGCGACATTGTTGGCAGGGCTAGCCGCTTGACAACCTCTGCTGAGATGAGGTTCTTCTGGCTACCGCTATCAATGATGAAGTGCAACGGGGTGCCTTTTACCCACATATGTGAATGGAAGAGGCACTCTCCTTCTTCTGGCTCATCTGGTTCACCAGGCTGGAGCTTGGTGGTAGCAACGGTGGCACTGGGTTCTACGTCAATGATCTGTCTTCCCCTTTATGGTTCTGGCTCAGAGCCAGAATCCACATCTAATTCAGAGGCTTTCACTTTGGCCTCCAATGACTTCTTTGAGCGACAGTCAGCAGTGTTATGCCAAGGGCTCTTATGGAAGTCGCACCACTTCATGGTATCTTTCTTTGTCTTTCTGGTGTCCTTCTTTGTTTGCGGCTTGTACTGGTTGTCCTGATATTGTCCATATTTTCTCTGTCCTTTGTTCAGTGGGTTGGGTCCACCCTTTCCTGGATTTTGTTGTGAGGGATTCCCAGGCCCAAATTTCCGCGTCTTTTGTTTGAGCTTCTGCTCGATTTTGACGGCATATCAATAGGTCGTTCCCAAGGATGAGATGTCCAGAAATTCCATTTCGGTCTGGATGTATCTATGCAGAGCACCACGATACTTGAGCACTAGATGTCACTCTGAATCTTTGATACCCAACTTGGTGCGCAAGGTATGGAATATATTTGTGAAATCTGGCACTGCTTGGTCTCTTTCTTGCCGCAGTGTGGTCCATTTGGTATACAGGTCATCATAACTTCCGACAGGGTAGTATTGTTCCTTAATAGCATCCCTGAAGGATTCCCAGGTGGTCGTGACTAAAAATAATGAGGTTTCCTCTATTTTGTTTTTCTCACAGAAAGTTTCCCACCAATCTTTGACATGGGGAATGGTTTTGAGGATCACGAAAGTAATCTTTTCTCTATTCAAAAAGTTATGGACAGAAAAATACCCTTCTAGTAGATTCAACCACTTGTCTACAACATCTCCGTCTATCTGACCTTCAAATATAGGAATATCAAAGTTTATTTGTACCTTGAAGGGGGCGATGCCTCAAATCGAAGAAGATGCGTCGCATGTTGGTAGTCACCAAAGGATTTGCATGAAACTATCCATCATCTTGTTCCTCTGTTGGTTGAGGGCTTCCTCAATCAACAATTTGAAAGGATCTCCTGTCTCATCATATTTCTTTTCTCCTTCCATGGGAGGTCGCTTGGGCGTGCGAGAGCTTATGTCCTCAAGAGAAACAAGCTCGAGACCCAACTCTTTGTACTCTGACCTCGTTGGAGACATGCATTAAGACGACAAGGAGCAGACCACTCTGATACCACTGATCCAGATTTTATGAGAAGAACGAAATGAACACAGATTATTAACCGGTTCTTGACACAAAATAATAGAGATACAGTAAAATTGGTTTTCTATTCAATAACGAAATAAGCTAAAACTGTAAAATGCAACGGAAACAAGCGTGCTGGAATGGTGGTGGCTTATCTCTGAGAAGAGATGTGACGACAGCGCACATTCACAAGAAGTAGGTTACAATGAGGCTTTGAAGGCCTTTTTACAATAAGAAAGAATGTCAAAAACCCTAGACATCCAAAAACCTAACCCTAGGAGATGAAGCGCCAAAAGTTATGTGGGCCCCGTTTGGGTAAGTTAGTACATCAACTTCCCGGGGTCGTAACTTTTGCATACGATCTTCGTTTTAGGCGTGTGATAGCCCGTTGGAAAGGTATCATCGAGGAGATTCATTTTGGGGGCTCAATCATGCATTTTACTATCATTTAAGAGCTCAATACCGAAAAACCTTCATTTAGGCCCTCAAAATGGCGCCAGAAGTTAAAACTACTAAAAATAGTAAATTGCCAAAATTGTCAAAAAACTGTTTTGAGCCAGTTGGAAAAGGTGGGTGGCCACCGATATCCATCTGGATCACTATTATGCAGGCATACATGTTGTGGTGCGAATTCACACATAGTTATCCTCTTATGCATAGAGAGGATGTGGATCAAGTTGTGGAATAGACCATTGTGAGAGGTATGGGAGTGACAGGTGTACTTGTAGCCTAAACTTGATGTTGAGTCAGAGAAATTGAATCTTTGATTAAGGGAGAGAATGTGAGATGGATTTATCTTAGAATTTGATGGACCAAGTTATGATTAAGGGAGAGCCTAATATGTCGATGAACCATGTAGATGAAAAACATTTCTAGAGAATTGGTGGTTACAATGGCTAATGACCCATGTATTCTGGTAGATGGATTTTTTTTTATATGGACGCCAATAATCAGATGCAGGTACAAGTTGAAGTAGAAGAAAGTTTGAAAGATTGAAGCCCTGATAGTGATGAAGATATGACCACATAGATATTTAGATAAGTAGTCATTCAGGGAGAGTGTTGGAATATATAATTCCTACTTATCTAATATGTTTGCTAATGTATTGAGAAGTAGAGTCAATATCTACATGATTTGTGTGATCTTATTCTTAGGAGGTTGTTTGAGAGTTGGATTTATGAAATCCTTGTTTGGTGTGTTGTTGATTTATTATCTCAACCTCTCCATTTATCTTTGGAATAAGTTAGATCTCATACAGTGAGCTTGATATAATGAGTCACAAACCATTATACATGTATTCATATATATATTTAGTAATTCAATAGAACTTTGTGTTTTCACAATGATGTTATCTTTACTCTCCCATTTTATCATTTAAGAAACTGGTTAGGTTTCAACGAAAATTCTTTATTAAATATTGGTTAGGTTTCAACGAAAAATCTCTATTAAATATTGGTTTGGTTAGGTGTTAGCTATAAATTGGTTTTATTATAGGAGAAACACACAAGTCATCTCCGTCAACTCAAATTTTTGTATGATTTGCATACTTACGCTAGCTTCTGTTGTGCAGCGGAAACAAAACAAGAACAAGTATAACAATTGCAAATATTAAACAAGACAAATAACACAACAAGCACACACAGAATTGACATAATGATTTACATGGTAAAACACTTCTTGTAAGGGAAATCTCCATGGGGCAATGATAATCAATATTTTCTTATTGGTCAAGGGAGAATATACAACACCACAGTATGCAGGCTTTCAACAGTTCAATAAAACCATTCGACCCATTCTACAATACCAACATCTCCAAACCTTTTCCCAACCTTTCCTCAATGGGCTTATGGGCTTTTGTCAATAAAAAACAAAATTCATTTAGTTACAAAATTGTCCATCATAATGTGCGCTCATACCAAATTGGTAGATTTGGTTTAACAAACATCTGAAAAATAGGAGCCACTAAATCTGCCAATATCCACAATATCATGGAAAAATTAGTTGGCATATTCAACAATCTCCACCTTGACAACAATTCACCTGATATATCATACCCAATTTATTTATCACCTTCTCTGCAAACCAAGAGAAGCCAAGCACCATTTCAACTTCTCTAACAATACTTGTTTTGTGAAAAAATTTGCACAATTTTCCTCTTAACAAACTTCAAATCGCAGTGGTAAGACCTTCGACAGAAATTGCAGTGGTAAGAAGGGTTCTCGACTCCCAGCTCACGAAAATCACTGATCACAATGGCCACTTGACCCACTAGTGATTGCTTCCCTTACTCTTTCACACAAACTCCACAACAAACAATCTTACAGTAGACAATAAACTCCTTCACGCTCACACAACGACACTCGGCAATTGTCCTCAACGTGCACGTAGATCCGTAGATCCACTACACAAACACACTACTCTACTCTCTGCATGTTACTAGGCTCTCCCGGGAGGGAGTCACGCCTAGAACTAACGCTCTCGTACCATGATAAAATGGGAGAGTAGAGATAACATGATTGTAAACACACAAAGTTCTATTGAATTATTGAATATATATATATATATATATATATATATATCGAACTCACTGGTTGTTATCATATCTAACTTATTCCAAAGATAAATGAAGAGGTTGAGATAATAACTTAGCAACACACCAAACAAGGATTTCACAAATCCAAGTGTGAAACAACCTCATAAGAATAAAAGATCACACAAATCACTTAGAGATAGACTCTACTTCTCAATACATTAGCAAACATATTAGATGAGTAAGAATTATATATTCCAACATTATACCTAATCAAAAGTTTTTCATGAACAAATAACAAAAAAATTGTTGTCACCCTATTCCCTTTGTTTGTATATCTATATTTAAAATTAATTTTATTAATTTATTCATATTATTTTACAAATAACATTTAACATACCAAACTATTTTTATTAATTAAAAGTTTGTTTTACTTATGTTCGTATGTTAATAAATCTAGATTTTAAAGAGTGAAAATGTACCCAAATATATTTGCACCTTTCAATAAAAACGAATCAAGTTTTGGATACATTGATAGTGCAAACAACTGACGTAATATCAACGTTTTGGGAGGAGGACTATCATAACAGCACCTTTTTTATGCTGCATAGGAAAAAAAGCAACAGCAACACCCTCACACTGGACTTGATCACATCATTATGTGTATACTGTGTAACACCCTCACAATGTACTTCATTACATTACATTATTATATGTAATCAAAAGGTAGCATGTTTAGACTACTGTCCAATTAATAATTCGGTACTTATGTAGTCTTCCAATATAAAGCCCTGTAGACAGCTGGATTATTATTTTTAACTCTTGTTTAAGTTGGCCCTTCATATATGTGTTGTAATGCATTAATCATTGTACCTTTCCAATATAAAGCCTTGTTGATCGGAGTGTTACTGTTAGCTTTTTGATCAAGCTAGTTAACTACCGCTTTGGTTAAATGTTATATTTTTTTGAGTGTTTTGATAGGAATTGGTCTAAATCTAGGGATGTAAATTTAGATAAAATCTCTATTTTTTGTTGTTTAAATTGTCTTTCTGAATGTATAAATGGATTCATCTTGCTGAAAAACTTCTAAGACACTCGGATTATACAAACTTAACCACCCAAATCTGCAAATCTAGTCATTCATCCCCAGATTTTAGACAAAATCAAAAAGAAAAAATGACCAAACCCAAAAGGTAGAACGTTTAGACTTCTGGGTTAACTTCTTCTTCTTTACTCATGGCCACCTGAAACTTTTAATTGCCCCCCTGATATGTGCTATAATGCATTAATCACTGTACCCTTCCAATATAAAGCCTTGTTGACGATGGAGTGTTACTGTTAGCTCTCTGATCAAGCTAGTTAACTGCGGCTTTGACTAAACGTTATACTTTTTGGGTGTTTTGGTAAGAATTGGTCGGAATCTGGCCATGTAAATTTGAACAAAATCTCTATTTTTTGTTGTTTAAATTGTTTTTCTGAATGCATAAATAGATTCAGTCTGCTGAAAAACTCCTAAAACACTCAGATTATATAAACTTAACCACTCAAATTTGCGAATCTAATCATTCATAACTAGATTTTAGACAAAATAAAAAATAAAAAATAACCAAACCTACAAAGTAAAACCTAAAAGGTAGAACGTTTAAACTTATGCGTTAACTGCTTCTTCTTTACTCATGAATACTCACGGCGACCTGAAACTTTTAGTTGGCCCCCTGACATATGTGCTGTAATGCATTAATCACTGTACCCAGCCGGATATATGCGTCGTTGCTTTGGAAAAACAGAAAAAGGAATTACGAAAGGCAGGCCGGACGGACCCAGCTTGGCATGCCGGTGGATAGCTGATCCGCACAATATTATTGCATCACAGGAGGATTGATGGAGAGTTTTTCCTACACGTAGGTGTGTGCCAGACTCCAGTTTTGAAATGGGTGTCGCTCTCTTATCGGCGTCGACATCAACATTACTGGATCATTTTATATTTGTGGGGACAGGGCAGAACGTTATATCAACGAGAAAATC
>ML785403.1:144960-162729 GCA_009831015.1 Picea engelmannii
CTGGATCATTTTATATTTGTGGGGACAGGGCAGAACGTTATATCAACGAGAAAATCTGTCAGTGATATTTCAATTCAGAGCAGATGAGAGAAATAAAAGTGGGGTATTGTTGCAATTCATGTATGGTGCCTGGCAATTTCCTGTTCCACTTCTGGGTATTAAAATATCTGAAAACTGAAAGATCTGAAGGTTTTTTTCTGTCATGGGTATTAAAATATCTGAAAAGTGAAAGATATGATGGTTTCTGTCATGAGTTGAACGGGTTCACCAGTGACACTGACTGCGAAATCGTCCATCCAGTATCATTTTCGAGTTGCGTCATATCAAAATTTGATAGTAATGGCGTTGTTTAGTTATTCTATGAATTGGAATGTGAATGCAGAAATGGATTGAGTATAATGGATTGAGTATGCTGACAAATTTCTGATCCGAATCTAATAATTTCTCGTCAGATTTCAAACAAATGTGCTTAGAAAAAATAGTTATTTGATAAAACGTTTAGTCTGAAGCTTATTTGAAGAGCAATATCAAACATGTTACACATGAATTGAATGTTAAAACAGATGAATTATAAACCTTAGGATCTGAAAATACTGTGACAGGTGGATTATATACCATAAAATCTAAAACAAATCAGATCCAACAACTTATAATCCACTTAATATATAGCAGACTAAATATTAACAACTGATTCTCTCAACCATCAGACTGAATATTAACAGCCGATTCTAAAATAAAAAAATAAAAAAAACCTATTGACATCAAAATCCCACAAGTCATTAGTTCTTTTTCTATTCATCAAAATGATCAATGCAGGGTTAGATACTTTTACTGTGGCGTCTTGAACTTAAAAAATTCAGATCCAATTACTTATAATCCACTTAACTATATAGCGGACTAAATATTGACAGCCGATTCTCTCACCACCAGACTGCATATTAACAGCCTATTCTTAAAAAAAAATAAAAAATATTGACATCAAAATCTCACAAGTCATTAGCTTTCTCTCTATTCATCAAAATGATCAATGTAGGGTTAGATACTTTTATTGCGGCGTTTTGAGTTTAAAAAAATTTTTAAGAAAAGTTTATGTCAAACATCGATCCTATAGTCCCATGGGATAGCACAATTGGTAAGACGTGCTCATACTTTCTCAAAATGATCAATGTAGGGTTAGATACTTTTACTGCGGCATTTTGGGCTTAAAAAAAATCTCAAGAAAAATTTATGTCAAACATGATCCTATACTTTCTCAGTTTGGAGAAAAGTCGCGGGTTCGAGCCTTGTGTACCTGAAACTGCAGATATTATCACTCCCCTATCATCCACTAGGGGAAAAGTATCGAAATGAATTTATTTTTGTGGAATTTCCGTCTGCAAAAAAAAATATCGATCCATTAAGAAAATGCAATAAAGTCAAATGCAATAAAGTCAAGATACAGACGCTCGTGAAAATGGATGAAACATTCCGTCGTTATTTGAAGGATTCGTTTTTAATGTATATAGATGAAAGGACGCTTTCTCGCTCACTATACGGAGAAATGTAATAATATTTTTTCGTGACTTAGTGTCACTCGAATGGAATAAGCCATTAATTTTTTTTAATGAATTTTTTCTAATTGTTTTTTCAATGGTAAAAGCTTTTTTAATTCAATTATCAAATGATAACAAAAACAATCATCCTTTAAAAAAGTTTATTTAATTTTGATAATTAATTATTCATTTTAATTTTATATACATTTAGGATTATAATTTATTTTATTTTATATTTTAATTAGTTTATATATATATATATATATATATATATATATGGGCACTCAACTCCATATTGAGTATAAAAAATATAGCATATTTTCCTCTTACTAATTAACAATATATCATTAAAATGCTTTAACAACAATACATTTTTATTTTTATTTTTTTTAACTGTAACGGTTATGATTTTTATTTAATTGAAAAAGGTAGGAGGAGTCTTTGCCTAGGCAGCCCCTGTTACAAAGAAAATAGCCAGCATATTCAGCTTATGAGTTACAGCGTTTTCAAGGAATTTGATAGAAGTTTTCGTCATTGACAAATATCTGCCATTTCGTGAGAGAGCATCCTTTGTTTGCCATTTGATCCGCTTCGCCATTCAGGTTTCTTATAATATGGTAGATCTTGTAGGAGGTGAAATCTTGAAGGACTCTTTTCAATCTGCCCAGAATTTTATTGAGACTTGCATTGTTGAAGATGTCCTCCATGTTTAAATTCTTTATAAGAATCTCTGAGTCTCCAAAAACTTGGAGGTGTTTATCTCCCTTTTCTCTTGCTATTAGACAAGCTTTGAGGAGGCCGAGAATCTCTGCCTGATTGTTGGTCTTCTGGCCTAGACCCCAGTAGAAGCTATCTCTCAAGATCCCTTCCGAAGAGTAAATGACCCCTCCAGCACTAGCGATCCCGGGGTTTCCTTTGGAGGCCCCGTCAAAGAAGATTGTGGTTAGATTTTTGGATCTCCACCAGAATATGAAACCGTCCTCGAGTTCTCTTATTCTCCACTCCGGATTTGCTTTCTGAGGCATGAGGAGAAGCTTGCGGGAAGATGGCTCAAGCGGGCTAAGCCAACTCCTTTCTTCAAGACGAAGCAGAGGATCTTCATTGTAGAACTGTTGTTGGGCTGCTTCCAAGAGGAATGCTTTGGCTTTGAATGCAACTTGAAGTGGGGAGATTCTATTTCCGTTAAAAATTTGATCATTGCGGGCCAACCATATTTCCTAGCAAACGAATTTGGGGACTGATGTCCAAATTTTTCGCCAGAAGGATTTGGTGGGGATGCCATGAGGATAGAATTTGATCCAAGAGACAAACAATTATGCAACAGTGCTCTGAGGGAAAGCTGGAATCTGCAGGTCCAAAAGGGAGAGCCTCCATGCTTCCTTGGCGAAATTACACTCCAGAAATAAGTGTTGGGTTGTTTCAGTGTTGCTTCTGCATAGCTCGCATCGATGAGGTCCTGCAATATTCCTCTTCTCTAAATTGTCTCCTGTAAGTAGTTTATTATGCACCAACGTCCAGAAAAAGAAATTTACTTTGGGAAGAGCTAGATTGTCCCAGACTAGCTTCCAGAAGGCAGGAGAGTGACTGTTGTCCTTTGTATTCTGAAGTGCTTTGTATCCTGTTGTTGTGCTGTAGATGCCTGACAGTCCCCAAGCCCAACTGTCTCTAATATAGCGGTTTTCAGGAGTGGCGCATTCCAACAGTTCGGCAAGGAGATTTTTTTGGAGCGTTAGCCGATCTGGAATGCCGTTGAGATCCCAACCGGCCCATTCTCCTCGGCATTCCCAGATTGAGAGATCGTACAGTCTATTTTTGCCTGCGCGTGATAGCCATTCTCTAATGTTGGCTATGTCTTCATTCCCCTCCGATGGATCGCTCCCCATTATTCTGTCCTGCCACATGTGAGTTCGCTTGCCATTGCCCGACACTCTGTATAGGGATTTATTGAAAAAGGTGCTACTTTTACAACAGAGTTTCCATACTTTCGTGTTGTTGGCAGAGGAATCGAAGTGCAGGTTTCTGTAGGACGAATTTCGGGCGTATTTAGACAGTAAAGTGTTGTTTGTCGGGTGATCAGGCTCGTGGGCCATTTTCCAGAGTAATTTTCCACCCATCGCCAGATTAACAAGGGCGGGATCTCGAATTTGGAGGCCCCCCTCTTCTATCGGTCGTCTAACCAGGTCCCAGTTTGCTAAGTGCATCTTTCTTTCGTTTCCTTTCCCACCTTGCCATAAAAAATCTCGAATTAATTTAGAGATTTGTTCCATGATGTTTCTGGGGGCCAGTAAAAATGCAGATTGGTAGATTGGGAGCGCGGCCAATTGAGACTTGATTAAGGTGACTTTTCCTGCTTTGGTTAACCAATAGCCACCAAAGGTTGCGATCTTAGTTTTGATTTTGCAAATGATATCCGACCAAAGCGATCTTTTATTGACTCCATTTGTAATAGGGAGGTCGAGGTATTTAATCCGATCCCAGCTGGCATGCCCTCTGAATCCTAGGATATTCGTGATGCTATTGAGTTCTTGTTGTCCTGTATTCCAACTGTAGATTTCACTCTTTCTCTCATTGATAAGAGCGCCTGAGACTCTACAGTAGCTTTTTAGGACCAAATCAAAGGCTTTGGCAATTCTGGTGGACGCACCTCCGAGGAGTAGTGAGTCATCTGCGAAGAGAGCATGGTTCAAGGGAGTGGCATCTGAGGAGGATTTTAGGCCAGGGAGAATCTTTCAGCTGAGAGTTTTCTACTGAGCGTATCTGCCATTAAGATATACAGGAAGGGAGAGAGGGGACAACCCTGCCTGATGCCCCTCCGGGATTGGAAGAAGTTAGAGGGCCGACCATTGACAAGGGGGGTGATCCAAGGGTTATCGATGCAGGCCTTTATTAGCTGGACAAAATGGAGCGAGAAGCCGAAGGAGAGGAGAACCTTGATGAGAAAAGAACTATTGACTCTATCAAACGCGTTTTCCATATCTAATTTAATCAACATACCTTTCTCTTTTCGCTTTTTGCTGGAGTGGATTGTCTCCTGGACTTGAATGACATTGTCGAGTATGTGTCTGCCTTCCACGAAGCCACCTTGGGGGCTAGAGATCAGCCTCTTGAGCAGAGGCTTGATCCTGCTTGCTAACAATTTGGCCAGAATTTTATAGGATGCATTACAAAGTGATATGGGTCTGAATCTGGCGAAATTTTCTGGATTGGAATCTTTGGGAATTAGTGCTAAATAAGTGGAGTTGGTTCCTCCACCGATCTTGGCTTTTCTCATAAACCCCTTTATCATTTTTTGAAGATCTCTTTTTATGATGTTCCAACAGACTTTGTAAAAATGTATCATGAATCCATCTTGGCCCGGTGCCTTGTCTGATTCCATGGACCAGATAACTTTGATAATTTCCTCCTCTATTACCTCGCTGATGAGGGCAGTGTTGTCATCAGGTGTGATTAGGTGAGGGATATTCAATAGGAATTCTGTGATTTCTCCTTCGGAGGCCTAAGTTCCCTCACTAAAAAGGTTTCTAAAGTGACTATCCGCTGCATCTTTGACTTGAGTGAAGCCTTTGTTGACCTGGCCCTCTGTTGTCTTTATTTCTGAGATGTGGTTCCTGGACAACCGGGCTCTATATTGTCTGTGGAAGAAGGAGGTGTTTTGATCCCCTGCTTTTAGCCACAGACTCCTGGATTTGATTCTCCAGTATTCTTCTTCTTTTCGGAAGGCTCGATATGCTGAGGATTGGGCTTTTATTTCTTGTTCCAAGAGATCCGCTGTAATCTCTTTGTTTTCCATTTCTGTTTGCAGGGTCTCAAAAGTGTCCACTGCTTCTTTCCTTGTGTTGGTTAGTGTAGGGGCTGGTTTCTTTATCCACTCCTTCAGGGCTTGTTTTGTAGCCTTCATTTTTTTCTCCCACACAAAACTTGAGGATCCTGAAAATGGTTTGGCCCAGGCTTCTTTTACAGTATCGAAAAAGCCTTCTCTCTCTGTCCATAAGGGGCTGAAGCGGAAAGGTAGGGGTCCTATATCTTCTTCATCTTCGAGGAGAATCTGTATCGGCTTGTGATCAGAGGTCAACTTGGGTAAAATTTTTGTTTTGATTATCTTTTTATCCATAATAAGGGAGCCCTGAACAAGAAAACGATCCAAACGTGCAGAGATATGCTCCGTCCCAGATCTGTTGTTGGACCAAGTGAAGCGACCACGAATGGGACTGAAGTCTAATAGATCCCATTGTTGCAATAGTTCTTCCACATAGGTCAGCATCGAATCTCTACTGTTGGAACCACCTCTTTTCTCTTTTGATTTCAGAACTATATTAAGATCACTTGCTAGGATAATGTTACTTGGGGTGTGCTGCTCTAAAAAAGTTGAGAGAGAGGCCCAACATTCTCGTTTTTCAGAGTAAGTGACAGGGACATAGAGGTTAAATAGAGAGATAGTCAGCTTACTTGCACAATGAGTCAGTTCCGTGAAGATCCAATGCTGGGTTTCATGAGATTTGTTGAGCATAAATGAGTCTTATGTCCAAAGAGTTGCCATCCCTCCAGAAGAGCCCCTTGAACTTACTGTTTTGCCTGCACTTTTCTTTCACTTTGACTTGTTGATATCTAGAAGCACTCGACCTTCTATCTTCGTCTCTTGGAGCAAGAGGATGTCTGAAGGTTCTATTTTCTGGAGGTCCATGACTGCTTCATCTTTGGAGGCGTTCCCCAGTCCTCTGCAATTCCAAGAGGCGAGCTTCATAATTTACTTATGAGGGCGAGAAGGGCCTCCCTTTGTAGGCCTTGATCTGGTGTTTCTTCTGATGGACATTTCTATGGTGGGCTGACTTCCTTGACCTTTGAGTCTCTCTGCCTCCTCTTCCCTTAATTCTTTGCGATATTTCCTGCCTGCTCTTTTGGAAGGGCGCTCAAAGGATTCATCCTCTGAAGAGCCTGAGCTATCCACTGGTTTTTTCCTTGTTACTTCAGCATAAGATGAGTTGGAGGGGCTGCCTTGTGGGGCCTCTATCTGTATAGCTTTTCCCCCTTCTTTATTGGGTGGAAGGGCTTCTGCATGTGCCTAGTTTTCCTGTGTCGAATCAACTGGGTTGGTCTGAGTTTTTTCTAATTCCTTCAGGGTTGCATCCTTTTCTTGGTTGTTCTTGGAACTGCCTGGAGCTCCAGAGGTATGCATTTTACCTTTTCCCCTTTTTTGATGGGCGTTCTTTTGAACTACTGTCCACTGATCCTCGTTTGTATTGTCTACTTGCTCCTCTGCTTTTTTCTTGCAGTGCTTTGCAAAGTGACAGTGACCATGGCAGTGTCTGCATTTGAAAGGAAGTTGTTCGTAATCCAGTTCCTGGATGTGTGTCCATCCAGCGACTGTGAGCTTGATTGCTTCTGGCAAACCCTCTTCTAGGTCGACTTCTACACAGATTCGGGTGCATGAGTACTGGTCTTTCCTTGTTGCTTGATCTATGTATTTTCCGAGTGCGTTACCAATGATCTGGAAGGTTTTTTGGTTCCAGCAGTGGAGTGGCAAATGAGGAAGTCTCACCCACACCGGGACAGCGGAAGGGACATCCTAAGAGGGATCAAAGTCGGGAGACAATTTGTTTAGGTACAGGCCTTGTGGTACCATGAAATATGGACCGTTTCTAAAGACGAGGCTTCTGTCATCCTGGTTTTCAAAGACAAATACGAAGAACCCCTTGCCCACAAAATAGCTCTTGACCCCCTCTTTTATCAATGGTGTCCAGTTTCTTTGTGTCTAGTCCTCTACCAATTTTGGTGATGGCCAGAGGCCCGTGAACTGGCCTATTAACCCTCTCTCGGCGAGATTCGGAGCAACTTTGCATGTTTCTTCTTCTGGAAGTGCTACCGTGGGGATCGAATCTAATTTCTTAACAAACTTCTGTTGATTAGCCGAGGGGGGGCGCTTCGAATTTGCAGCAATCAATGCTTTGAAAGTCGAGATCTCCGGAGGCGGGATGAGAGGAGGGGCAGAGCTCTCACTGGGTTCCATGGGAGAACCTCTGTTGGAACTCTACATTCGCAGGCCTGTGCAGGCTGGCTCCCAATAGCCCAAGCTCTCCGAACTGTCAGGTTGTCAGGTCTTCTACTGGGAGAAGCAACGAAGAAGGCGCTGGCCTGCGGCCAGGGGCGCAGTGCGGCGGCTAGGTTTTAGTTCCCTCATCCTCAGAATGTAGGGAAGCTCCAGCAGGACTCGGCCTAACTCTCTCCAGGGAGGAGCTTCAACTTTCCGTTGAAGCCCCAACGGAAAAAACCTTGCACGAGTCTACCACGAACCGTGCTCTTCCGCTCAACTTCACTCGCTCCATAAAATTATCAATACATTTTTATTTTCAATCACTAAACATAAAGTTGATATTGAAATATTTTAGTTAAAGTGAATTTTGAAATATTTTAGTTATAAATAATATTGATTTTTTTTTTATTATTATTTTTTAAATTTCACTTATTAACTTCATATTAAATAAAGAAAGTATTACATATAAAATATTAGTTATTATTCCTTTCAAAGTAGGAAATATAGTTTTTATTTAAAAAAAAAAAACAATTTTTAATATTTTTTTTAATATATTTAACATTGTAATTTTTTTGGAAAAAACAAATGATTTTCTGTAATATGATAAAAAAAAAAAAATTATGAGGTAGAGATTGTGATGAGACTTAATTTTAGGAATCATTTATAATGTTAGTACCATTACAACTATTATTCAAAAAACCACAAAAAAATTATTACAACATCACCTGATTCTATTGGTACAACCCTTTTTTGTAATAACAAGCTCATGTTCGGGGCGACAGGTGTGGGGGGAGTCATCTTCGACTCTGAAGGACAAAAGATTGTGGATTTTTCCTAGGGTTTGGGGAAGACCACAAATAATAAAGAATAAAGTCTTGTTGCTTACATGGGACTCCAAATTGCACACTCAAGAAACATCCAAATCCTCATTGTGCTTGGAGATTCTGAAATAGTTATAAGGGAACTCATTGAAATCTTAACCTCTGCCACTCATCTCACCAGTGGTCTTCGCACACGAATTAAATCTTTGAAACAATTTTTTCCCAAAATCCATTTCTTTTGTATCCTCCGCTCTCAGAATAAAGAAGTTGATCGCTTAGCTAAGTCAACAAAATCCATATAACAAGGCCAACTCTATATCAACCAAATTTCCTCGCATGCCTAGCTCTCTTAACACTCACCAGTTACATCAACTTCTTTTCACAATTTTGGTCCTATTCTTTTTGAACTCTAGCTTATACCTTCCCTCCTCCCTTTCTCCCTTCCCCCCTGTTTACCCATTTCTCCTCCCTAACCCCTTTCTCCTCCCCCCTCACGAGACCCCTCCTTTTCCCCACTCTCAAATGGGCTCCCCCTCTCGGGACGCGACTTCTTCCTCCTGCCCACGTGTCTCCCCTCATCCTCCCCGTGCCACCCCCTCCGCCTCATGTTCCTCCTTTTAAACTCTTGGCTCTTCACTCGTACTCCTTGACGCCCTTCCCAGCTCAAATGGCATCACCTCCCTCACTCTTCCCTGTGTGAACTCTCGTCAGCTCGTGGGTAATTCTGGTTCCTTTTTCCATCAAGAGTACGTGGTTTCTTCCTCCCTCACAATTATGGCTTCTCCTGTCTGCATTCTACACTTCTACAATGAAACAAAGGACATTCTAGTCACATTACAGTTTGTCCCATTTCACTTGCACTCTACACTTCTACAGTGAAATACAAGGCAGCTTGATTATGTGTTATCTCACCATCATGTGGCGAAGATCCAGAGCTCCTTGCTCTTGCCCGACTTGCGTCTCGAAGGAATTGAGGGAACATTTTTTCTCTGTGTGTGTGGACGTCAGACGTGCAGAAGAACGAACAGACTCTCGGCTCAAAGAATTTCAAAGAGAAAATCAAGGGTTGCGGGAGGAAGTAGCTAATTTGCAGGGTCAATTGCACCAGCAAGAACTCAGGCACAACCAAGAGTTAGCAATTTCACTATGAGGGATCAACATAAATACAAGACAAATTGGAGAAATGGAACAACAACTGGTAAATCCTTTAAATCATCCTCAGGATCCAATGAATTCTAATGACTTAGTTGGGTCAAGGATTCCTTCAACCTTCCACTCAGTAACAAGAAATGAACACACGTTGGCTCCTCCTACACCAACGTTAGTTCCAGTCTAGCCGAATCCAACAGAAGGAATTCACCACCTAGAGGCTAATCCAACATCATATCCAGCAAATCCTCAGGAGGAGCCTATTGGATTACTGAGAGGGGGGGTGAATCAGTAATAGAGCAATTTAATCATTTTTAACCATATAATCCAACTATTATATCAATGAAGCATTATCATCCAATAACTGCAGAGTAAATAAGCAATGAACAAATGAACAAACATACACATACATAGTACACCAATGTTTTACGTGGAAACCCAAATCGGGAGAAAACCACATAACGTTTTTTCTTATATGTCTTGAAGAATTACATTCATTGGAAGCACCAACTTCCTTTATTTTCCAGCTGCAACTAGAAGGAGGCTCCAACCCCCTAGTTTCTCAGGCTACAACCTGAGGGAATCTCCAACTCTCCAATTCTCTGGCTACAACCAGAAGAAGGCTACAACCCCCTATGTTCTCCAGCTACAACCGAAAGGTGGCTACAACCACATGTCCTTGTCCCATCCTGCCACCATGAAGTAGAAGTAGAATGATGGAGCCACTGTCAACCTGTCACTGTTAGATATACCATTGTAAACCAATAAATCTGAACCATGCATCAACCTGTACCTCAACCTGTAATCAACCTATACCATAAACAAGTGAATCAACCATGCACCAACCTGTACCAAATAACTTGTAATCAACTTGTACCATAAACAAGTGCATCCAACCATGTACCAAGTATGTACCAATCATGTGTCAACTACTCGTCAACTATGACTCATCAATATGTACCAACATCATCAACTATACACCTCATGTATGTGCCAAATCATCAACTACTTGTCTCAACCATGTACTCAACATGTACCTCAACCAAAATCCCTCATCAATTTCATCATCCAAATCTGATTTGTAGCTCTGTAATAGACCTTGTTGAATTCTGGCTTATTCTAGAGAGCGACCTTGTAGAGCATGCCCTGCACGAAATATTTGTTGAATGTATATGAAACTATTACAAAACATACTACACACTGTACCCTAACCAACACATTTGGTTTCACTGAATTTGGATCTATTATGAAGAAGTTATGACGTTTTTACTCGAAACACCTTAGAAAGCACCATCAAAAGAATTTATCCTTCCTTGCATTTTGGCCTTCTTTTCTTCACCTTCCCTCAAAATTCTGGCTTAGATATCATTGGTTACCTCAGACACCTATAGATATTCAATATGATCAAGTGTAATTAAAATGATAGATCATTGCCTCTTATGTATACTCTCCAAGTAGCTTCCTTAAAAACATCTTCTAGGTCACTTCGCCCCACTTTCCTTATTTTAGGGTTAACCCACTTCTAATTTCTCCATTAAATTTATTATTGAAATAATTTATTTTGTATTCACTTTGAATTATAATACACTCATTACTTCACTTTATTATTTACCTTTTAAAATATCTTAAACCACTTTGACTACTTTGACCTTTTGGGGCTTCTAGATGACATATGAGGGTCCTCCAACTTCGTAAGGCCATAACTCTCAAAACATGAGGAGTTATGTGATGTTCCACATACCACCAGAAATGGAATGACATGTACTATCCATATAGAATAGTATTATCTGAAAATATATCATAACTCATACCATTATCCATCAAACAAACTTGGGTCCATTACCCAAACCTGGGGTCTCCAACTTCTCATGACCATAACTCTCTAACCGTGAGGATTTATGTGACGTTCCACATACCAACGGAAATGGAATGACAATAACTATACATATATGATAGTTTACCTGGAAAATTCATTGTCCTTCATCTCATTATTCCACAATTAAGCATGGGTTCTCTTACTTCACAAAGCGTCTTCCCGTGAGGGCTTTCACCATAAGGGGACCACTTTGGAGTTCATCCATCTTTACTTATTATCAACCATGACAAGAAAATAATGAGTCATATTTACATCAAACAATCTTGGGTCCATTACCCAAACCTTTGTGCTGTGAGGCTTTCTTCAAGGGTTGACATCAATGACAACCAACCTTAATCAACAATCTCCCTCTTTAGCATTGATGGCAACACTCTGATGCAATACTGAAATCATATCACTCATGCTCCCCCTGGAACCATGCCTTTGTCCTCTGTATCTGATAAATTTGCCTCTATCCTCTGTCTGTGATAAATCTGCTCCCCCTAGAACCATGCCTATGTCCTTTGCATCTGATACATCTCTCCCCCTTTTTCATGAATGACAAAGGTATCTTTCCATCCGGGGACGATCCCCCTGACTAAACTATCATCTTATGGTGCTTCCTCGTGTACATATAATACATATAAGATAAGCATTCAAAAAGAATTCATTTTGAAGTAGAAATAACTCCAAGTCTTTGCAAAAATATTCAAAAGCTTCCAATGGAAGTGGTTTTGTAAAGATGTCTACCACTTGTTCTTTTGTGCCCGCATACTCAACTCTGATGTTCTTTTCTGCAACTTGTTCCCGTAGAAAGTGATACTTGATTGGAATTTGCTTCGTCTTGGAGTGCATTATCGGGTTTTTTGAGATACCGATGGCACTTGTATTATCACAATATATTGGAGTGGGCTCATCATACTCAACCTGTATATCTGTCAAAGTTTGTTTCATCTAAAGAACCTGTGTACAACATGTTGTTGCTGTAATATACTCCGCCTCGGCTGTAGATAGAGATAATGATGTTTTTTTCTTGCTTAGCCATGATACCAAACACTCACCTAAGTAGAACGCTGCTCCACTGGTGCTTCGTCGGTTATCAATACAACCTGCCCAATCTGCATCTGTGTAGGCAATAAGTGATAGATCTTTTCCTTTTGGATACCATAGTCCAAACTCTTCTATTCCTTTGAGATATCTGAAAATCCTCTTTATTGCTAATACATGTGATTCCTTTGGTGCTGCTTGAAATCATGCCACCTGTCCAACTGCTTGCATTACATCTGGTCTGGATGTTGTCACATATAGTAGGATGTCAATCATTGACCTATATTTCCTCTGATCTGTAGACTTTGAATCATCATCTTTTCTCAACTTACAATTGGTTTGCATGGGAGTGATAACTGGTTTGCAATCTTCCATTCCGAACCTATTTAGCATTTCTTTGATATACTTGGTTTGAGAAATAAAAATTCCTTAGTTGATTTGACGTATCTGAAGTCCCAGAAAGAAGGATAGTTCTCCAAGTAATGACATTTCAAATTCATTCTGCATGTCTTTTGCAAATTTCTGGCTTAACCTGTCATCATCACTACCAAAAATAATATCATCAACATAAACTTCAATTAATAAAATATTGCCTTGACTAACCTTGATGTAGAGGTTGTTGTCTGCACTTCCTTTTCTGAACCCTGCCTATTGCAGATACTTATCCAGTCTAGAGTACCATGCTCTAGGAGCCTGTTTTAGACCATACAAGGTCYTCTTTAATTTACATACATAGTCTGTGTTCTATGACAACTGAAATCCTTCTGGTTGTTCAATGTAGACTTCTTCTTCAAGTTCCCCATTCAGAAAAGTTGAATTTACATCCATCTGATACACTTTAACATTTTTGGAGCATGCATAAGCTAAAAGTAAACTGATTTCTTCCATTCTGACAACTGGGGAAAATGTCTCTTTAAAGTCAATTACTTCAATCTATGCATATCCTTTACATACCAATCTAGCTTTGTTCCTTGTAACCTGTCCATCTTCATTCAATTTATTCCTGAAAACCCATTTTGTGCTGATCACATTCTTCTTCTTTGGTCTTGGAACCAATTCCCAAGTGTCATTTTTCTCTATTTGATCCAATTCTTTATCCATGGCCTTATTCCAAAATTCATCCTTCCTGGCTTCTTCAAAACAATTTGGTTCAATTGTAGATAAGAGTTCTAGGTGTGTTTGTTCTGGTGAATGGATTTTTCTTCTAGTCTCAACTCTTGCATCTTTGTTTCTAATAATCTGATCTGAAGGATGATTCTTTTGTACTTGTTTTCTAGGTGTCTTTGGAGATACTTTCTGAACTTGCTCTTCTGCTTTTGTCGGATTCTCTTCATTTTCATATTCATGTTCTACTTCTTTTTCATCTTCTTCTTCGAAAATTTGTTCCATTGATTTGTTTTCTTCTTTCTTTGATTATGGTCTGTCTGTTTCATCAATTGTTACATTGATGCTTTCCACAACTTTGTTCAATCTTAGATTGTAACACTTGTATGTTTTTCTTGTACTTGAGTAACCAACAAGTATTCATTTATCCACACGAGAGTCAAACTTTCCCATTCTGACATCTTCTCTTTTGATGTAGCATTTGCTTCCAAAAAACTCTAAAGTTCTTCACATTTGCTGGTCTTCCTTTCCATAGCTCGTAGGGAGTTTTATCAGTGTTGTTTCTGAGCATTATTCTATTTTGAATGTGAATTGATTTATCCACTGCCTGTGTCCAAAATATATCTTTCAATTTCGAATCCATTATCATTGTTCGAGCCATTTCTTGTACTGTCATGTTCTTTCTTTCAACAACTCAATTATGTTGAGGTGTCCTAGCAACGAAGAATTGTCTTTTTATTCCATGACTGCTACAATAGTCTATAAATTCCTTTGAAGTGAACTCTCCTCCATTATCAGATCTCAAACATTTGATTATTGAATCCATCTCATTTTCAACCATTTCCTTGTAGATCTTGAAGTTTTCAAAAGATTCTGACTTGTTCTTGAGAAAGAAAATTGCAGTCATTCTTGTATAATCATCAACTAATAACATACAATATTTTTCACCTTTTAAGCCCTTTGTTGTAGTTGGTCCAACTAGATCAGTGTGCACAATTTATAGTGTTCTTGTTGTTGAATATTCCTTTGATTTGAACATGGTCTTTGTTTGCTTTCCTTGTTGACAATGCTTGTATAAAGTGTTGGTTGGTTTCGTGATCTGTGACATTTCTCTGACTGCTTCTCTTTTGTTGACTTTGACAAGGTTTTCAAAATGCATGTGACCCATTATTCTATTCCATAGTGAACCTTCATCTTCATTTCCTAGACAACACTTTTCATTTCCAATTTCACTTAACACATATATGTTGTTTGAAGTTCTTGCAGCTGTACCGACCAATTTCCCTGAACCTTATTTTCTTATCTCACACTTTTCTGAATCGAAAGTAAGTTTATGACCCTGGTCACACATTTGACTCACACTTAGAAGATTATGCTTCATATCTTCTACCAGTAGAACATTTTGTGTCTTTTCATTCTTGTTCCCAATTCAGACTGTGCCTTCTCCAATGATTTTGGATGAATTATCATTTCCAAAGGAGACTGATCCATTTTTTTCTTTTCGTAATGTAAGAAAATTGTCTTTATCACCTGTCATGTGTTTTGAACATCCACTGTCAACATACCAACCGTCTTTCTTCTTCTTAGCTTGTAGAGCGACTATGAATTCTTCATTGTTATATTGATCTTGCTCTCTCATCCATGTCATTTTTTGAGGTTCTTGTATGTGACTGTTGTTATTCTGTTGAGGTTCTTTCAGAGGGACTGTCATTCTGCAATCCTTGGCCATGTGTCCAAAATTGTCACATTTGTAACATTCCACTTCAGTGCTCAAAGATTCAAACCTGTTGTAACTTCTTCTTTGTGTGTCATTAGGTCTCCTTGAATAATCCCTTTGTGTATAACTCTCAAATTTGTTACTGTTCCTATTGTTATCTCTGCAATTCACAGCTTTATGTCCAAAATTATTATATGCATAACATAAACCAAAAAATATAGTTTGATACCTGAGAGTTGAAGATCTTCTAAAAGGAGGTGCTCTTATGGATCATTCTTCTTCTTGAGGCCTATCTGTCTGTTGTTGATTCTGAAATCTGAATCTTCTTGGTGGAGAAGTGTCCCTGTAATCTTCCTTGTATATCTTCCTATCCTCTTTGATTGTTTCTGCATAGCTCTTTGGATTTGTTTCTTGCTCTGTTGTTTTGGACCTTGATCCCTTTTCTGTATGATTGTATCCAAGTCCGGACTTGTCAAGATGAGATTTTTTACTGTTGATAATGTCATCCAGAACTTTTGATTTATTCTGCATATTTTTCTTTTGAATATCCTTTCTTAGTGTGACAACCTATGCTTCCAAGCTTCCAATGATCTTGTCCTTTTCTTCTAGTTGTTCTTTGAGTGATTCTTCAATCCTTTTATCTTCTTCTATTTGAACCTTCAATTTTGTGATCATTTGTTCTAGTTCTCGAGTGTCCTTTTTCTTGTCTAGTTTTGCTTGTAGTTTCTTGTTTTTCTTCTTTTATCTTCTGATAACTTCTATGACACACATTAATTCTTCTCGATAGTCAACTTCTACCTCTTCAATTTCTTCTTCGACTTCTTCACATTCTTCTTCGGATTCTTCATATTCTTCTTCAGAGTCTTCTTTCTCAGAGTCTTTTACTGCCATGAATAGAACTCTTCATGTCTCATTGTCACTGACTTCATCTCATCTGATAATGAGATGTCTTCTTTGGTGTATAAGCTTTTCTGGAAAACTTTCTTTGTAGTTATTTTTCCTTTATATGTGTGTTTTCCTTTTGAGTAACCTTCATCAATTCTTTTTTCTTATGAGGACATTTGTTAGAAAAATGACCAATACCATCACAATTAAAACAAATTAAAGGGAGCTTACCTCTATACCTACCGTTAGTTCCCTTGTTCAAGATTTTGAATAAGTTGACCACTTCTTCATCATCTTCCGAGGCATCACTATTGCTGCTATATTCTTCTTGATACTTTTTATTTTTATTTGATCTTTTGGATGCCTTGAAGGCTGCTTCTTTTACATCTGGATTTTCCTGCTTAGTTCTCATTTCATATGTTTTGAAGATTCCATGCAGGTCATCCATGCTTATTGAGTCCAGATACGATCTTTATTCTAGTGATGATATCTTAGGGTTGAATCTCATAGGAAGAGATCTTAATATCTTTTGAACAATTACAGATTCTTCAATTTATTCTCCCAATCCTATGATTGCGTTCATTGTTTCATCGATTCGTAAGAATTAGGCTGTGATATCTTCATCTTCCTTCATTTTTAGTTGTTTGAACTGACCTCTGTAAGTCTGAAGCTTTGCTGCTTTGACTTTTGTATCTCCTTCATAAATATTTTGAAGCTTGTCCCAAATCTCTTTAGCGGATTTACAGTGTGTAACTTTGGTGAATACTGTATCACTGAGACCATTCAAAAGTGCATTTGTGGCTTTGTAATTATTCTCACCGAGTTTTACTTCTTTGTCATTTGTTGGTGGAACTGTTCGTGCTGTGTATCCATCTACAATTGATTTCCAAACTTGAAATCCCTGTTCCTGTATATATGTCCTCATCCTTATGCTCCAAAAATCATACTTTTGTCCATCAAACTGTGGTATTCCATTTTTATATGAGTTGGTACTCTCCATGATCTAGCTTTCAGTGGTTAAACTGATTTCTGAAGGACCCTACTCTGATACCAATTGTTGGATTACTGAGAGGGGGGGTGAATCAGTAATAGAGCAATTTAATCATTTTTAACCATATAATCCAAGTGTTATATCAATGAAGAATTATCATCCAATAACTGCAGAGTAAATAAGCAATGAACAAATGAACAAACATACACATACACAGTACACAAGTGTTTTACGTGGAAGCCCAAATCAAGAGAAAACCACGAAATGATTTTTCTTATATGTCTTGAAGAATTACATTTATTGGAAGCACCAACTTCCTTTTTTTTCTAGCTGCAACTGGAAGGAGGCTCCAACCCCCTAGTTTCTCAGGATACAACCTGAGGGAAGCCCCAACTCCCCAATTCTCTATCTACAACCAGAAGGAGGCTACAACCCCCTATGTTCTCCAACTACAACTAGAAGGTGGCTACAACCACCTGTCCTTGCCCTGTCCTGCCACCCTGAAGTAGAAGTAGAATGATAGAACCACTGTCAACCAGTCATTATGAAATATGTTATTGTAAACCAATAAATCTGAACCATGCATCAACCATGCATCAACATGTACCTCAACCTGTAATCAACCTGTAATCAACCTGTA